>JAQHUG010000041.1:1960018-1973540 GCA_028555095.1 Dicrostonyx torquatus
TGGGGCACGTGTGAGTTGAGACAGTGAACGCATGTGTGTAGAGCACAGGAGTTGTCTGGACAAAGGCAGGGGCAGGTACTCACTATTTCAGTTATTTCTCTTTTGAGTTGGCTTCACTATGTAAGCCATGCTACTATCAGACTACCACCTCTGCCTCCGCTGTGTTTCCCTAAACTCCCTGCTGTGGTCTCCATGCTTGCTGCTTTCTGAGAGCCTTCCAGGTCGCAAACTGGGCAGGCAGGCTACTGACACCTGGTGTCCACTTTCTTCCCTTCTCTGGTTTCAGGAGCTCTTGGCTAGAGGAAGTGGAGGGGCTGTGGGATGTGGAGAGCCGAAAGCTAACTCCAGGACAGCAGAACAGAGAGAGCTGCCAACAAACAGACGGTATGTGCTGATGAGGCCCGGATCCCCTACTTGTTCTCTTCTGGGAGTCTGGCAGGTGAGGTGCCGGATAGGTGCTCTCTGTTATTAGGCAGCTAGTAAGAAAAAGAATGTGTCAACACTTTGTTGACAGTGTCTAGAGTGCTTTCAGCGTGGAGACACTCATCTCGGAGCCTGAGCTGGGTCAGTATCCCCAGACTTTGAAGGTTTGTTCAAAAGTCATGGAAAACAAACTTGTATTTAACATTCCCTAAGTACTGGGCACTGTGTTTGTTTAAATAGTTTCCCTGTGGTGCCCAGGCTGGCATTAAATTTAGGGTCCTTGTGCTGTTGCCTTCCCCAGTACTTAAAATTACAAATGTATTGCTAGCTATGTCTCTATTTATTGAAGCAGGGTTCCAGTGTGTAGGTCTGACTGGCCTGAAACCCACATGTAGAGACCAGGCCTCACGCTCACAGAGGTCCGCCTGTCTCTGCCTTCTGAGTGCTTTGATAAAAAGCGTGGGCCATTATACAGCACTCCTCATCTGCCACTGTTCTTTTTGGTTTTTTGTGGATGTTCTGGAACTTACTGTGTAGACCAGGCTAGCCTTGAACTCACAGAGATCATCTACCTCTACCTCCCAGTTTCTTTAATTAAAGGCCTGTGCCACCACTGCCCAGCTCAGACATTGTTGGGTATTTTTGTTTGTTTGTTTTGTTTTTGTTTTTTTTGAGACCAGTTTCTATATAGCTTTGGAGCTTGTAAACCAGGCTGGCCCCGAACTCATAGAGATCCATCAGGCACTGTTCTTACAGACTGCTACAGTTTTCACAGTAGCCCTATGAAACTGGTGCTGCTTTTAGCCTTAGTTTAGAGTTAAGGAGAATTGATGCTTTTGAAGCTCTCTGTGGCCACACAAGTATGGACTGTTCCTGAGGTTCTCACCCCACTCTTAGAGCAAGGCCTGCTTACCCTCGGGCCTGCCTTTCTTTCCTGTCAGTTTTCCATTGGTGTCTTGCCCTCATCTCCAGCACTCCTCTGATCAGTCCAAAGTCCAGTCCTTCTAATGACTCAGCTGTGGCTCAGGCCCGCCTGCCTGTGCTGTGCCGTCTGTATACATCCTCTGATTTGCTTCTTAAAATTCTCAGTTCAAGGGCTGCTTACAGTTTATTTTCCATTCATTTATTTTGTGTGTGCGAGGGAGTGGTCAGCATGGTGCGCATGTGTCACAGTAGCAGCTCTAGAGGTCAGGACTAGCTTGTGGGAGTTGGCTCTTCTTCCATCATGTGGATGCTGAGCACAGAAGTCAGGTCGTCAGGAGCAGCGAGGGCCTTTACCCACTGAGCCATTTTGGGGGTCCTTAAAAGCCTCTTACCTACATCTTTGAGCCCGTGTCTTCCTGACTTCTCTTGGTAGGTAGACAAGCCTGCACCTTCCAGAATGACCAGTGCTGCCCCTGCTAAGAAACCTTACCGGAAGGCACCTCCAGAGCATCGAGAGCTGCGCCTGGAAATCCCTGTGTCCCAGCTCGAGCAAGAGGTCAGCAAGACTGGTATCTGGCCCTGGCTAGCAGAAGCTAACTGTCAGCTGGCTTCTCAGGCCTGAGTCGTGTGTTAAGGCAAGAGATTCACATTGCTGGCACGGCAGTCTGAATCTGGGCTGTCTGTGTCCGTGTTCTTTGAGCTCAGCAGAATCGGTCCCATATGCTGCAGTTCTTGTAACAGCCAGCCCATGGCCAGGGCCTGCACATGAAAGCTGAACCCAGGCCTCTGTAATGGAGGAAAGTCATTCAGCCTTGGCTCCGTAGGGAGCCTAAGGAGGTGGTGCTCAAGCTTTTTCCTACTAACTCTTCTCCACTGTCACTCAGAAGTCCAGCCCTTCCCACAGCTATCTTGATAACTTCGTATTTTCTGCCAGGAACCATGTTAGGTTTGCCCATAGGAGGCCTGTGGTCAGCTGCCAGACCCTCCGGTTTGGCTCTCTTCCCTCATTCTTCTGAGCATGGGTGGTTTACTTAGCTTCTTGTTAGCCTTCCTCCCACCCCACAGTGCACAGAGTACAGTCTCAGATGCTGAGTATCAGCTGTGTCATGGCTTCCTGTGGACAGTCTGGGGAGAAAATGCTATGATTTGTTCATTGCTTTTCAGGGAGCATCAGGTAAAACTTGCAGTTTGTATGCATTTTGCTTGGTGCTCTGTGTATATAAATGAGGGAACTACGATTAAGTGAGGTGACACCTACCAGTGTATTGCTGAGTAGGTCAGATCCCATTGTTAGCTAGAGTCCATTTGCCTCCCTGGCTTACTCATGGCCTGCAGTGCTAAAGTGTCCCTTCTGCATAGCTTGGGCCGGCTCTGCTTGGCTGGGCTCTAGCACTTGGGTCATGACCGTTGTGGGAGCTTAGGAAAGTTGGGGCAGGGGTTTCAAAGCAAGACACATGGTTTGGTGGTAGAGGCTTACATTGGAAGATGGTGGCAGTAAGATCAGGAGTTGATAGTTAGAGTTCAGCCTAGGCTCTATGAGAACCTACAAACTCAGCAGCCAAAAGCCCCATAGCATTTTGCTCCCTAGAGGTTCTTTAGACGTTCAGCCTCCAAGGTCCTTATGCTGCCCATCTTCCTCTGTAGGGGCTGAGAGGGCTCTCTCAAAAACAACCTTTAGTTTGCCTTGACTTCCTCACTTCTCTCAAAAGTATGTGCCATGTTTGGGAGGAGCTTGGTGGACACCTGAGAGGTGCTTTCAGGGAGAGATGGCATGGGCACCTGGTCCTCTTTGAAGATGGCTTTAGGACTAAGCGTAGATGTTGGAAGAGGTTCTAGAATTTTCTGATTGGCACGGGAGAGGGCACTGTAAGCTCATCCAGACATTACTGGGTTTCAGCCATCGCTCGAGGGCCCTCGTTCTCTTCTGTGACACAGCCCTTTTCAGGCCTGTCTGAAGTGTGAGCCAGCCAGGAGCCCAGTAACTGCAGCTGAGTCTTACTCAGGCTTTTCCTCTTTTTTTGTCCAGGAGGCCCTGACTGATGCAGAGAGGATGAAGTGA
This sequence comes from Dicrostonyx torquatus, assembly GCA_028555095.1. Classification (NCBI taxonomy): domain Eukaryota; kingdom Metazoa; phylum Chordata; class Mammalia; order Rodentia; family Cricetidae; genus Dicrostonyx; species Dicrostonyx torquatus. The sequence goes on from JAQHUG010000041.1 coordinate 1,963,425, forward strand.
GTACTGGCTGCCCATCACTGTCCTGTGCACTGTGCCCCTTTTCACTCCCTGTGTAGACTGTTGGTACTACCAAGTTTCTCCTCACGTCTGGTCTTCTGACTCTGTGGCACAGTGCTGTGACCTGCAGTTGTTTATGTTGAGGAACTATAAATCTGAATTGCAAAACAAACAAAAATTGCAGAAAAAATGTTAGTTTTATGTAGTTTGTTATTTTTGTGTTGAGCTGTATCTATACCCTCCTTGGCCACACAAAGCCCATGGACTACTCATGCTTAGCAGAGGTAAAGATGGCATGGGGTGTTTTAGGTGTTCTCCCTGGGAAAAGGGTTTCCTTGATCTGTGGGCGGAGGACCTGCCCTTGCCCAGCTCCTGGCTCTAGAGAGTGACCCACCTGTTGCCAGCTGCCTCTTAAGGCTCTTCTTGTCAGCTTTTGAGGCCCCCTGGAGAATGACTATGTTGGCCTGAATTCCCAAGAGATTAATAATGGAAAAGCCTGATTGTGAAGTGGGGGAACTAGAGCTGCAAGACTTGGTGGCCTGCTGGCTTGGGTGGTAACTGGAGGCAGGTTGGGAGCTGTGACCTTTTGTTCTGACCTAGTATTCTTCTGTATTTGATGGGGTACTCAGCTTCCACCCCATCCCATCTTCAACCTAGGCCTTTCTTGAAGCCAGAGGGCTATATCTAAAGAGTCTCCCTAGCTAGACTGAAGCTAAAGGGACTCAACCCACCTGCCTATCCTCTCCTTTCCCAGTCTTGTCTGGTGCTCTAGGGTTAGTTGTCTCTGATGGCTCCTTGTTCCCCCGGCCCCCCTGCCCCAGACTTTTGCAGCAGGAAAATGAAGAGCTTCGCCGGCGCTTGGCCTCGGCCACCAGACGCACCGAGGCCTTGGAGCGGGAGCTGGAAATAGGGCAAGACTGCCTGGAACTGGAGTTAGGCCAGAGCCGCGAGGAACTGGACAAGTTTAAAGACAAATTCCGCAGGTGTGGGAATAAGGGGCCAGTTATCTCCCCATTCGTGGGAGGTTAGCTGGACGAGCCTCAAATCCCGCCTGATTTTATTTAGAAACCCAGGGACTGTCCCAGATCCCCATGTAGAGGAGGGCTTGTGAGGCCTGAAGAACAGGATCTTGACCTTGTATCCTTCTGTAGGTTGCAGAACAGCTACACAGCTTCCCAGCGGACTAACCAGGAGCTGGAGGACAAGCTGAATACCCTGGTACTGTGCTGCAGCACAGCAGTGGGCCAGGACTTGTCAGGGGGTGCCATTCACCATGGGGCTTGGGGAGGGAGGGCAGGGCAGTGTTGGGGAGGGGACTGCAGTGTGCTGTGCCAGTCAGGACTGTCTTAATGCTCACACTGTTTCTCTTCTCTCTTCGTCTCCCCCTCATGCTGCCACCGCTGCTGCTGCATTCTCCTCTCAGGCCTCTCTTAGCCACAGCTGGATTTTTGCAGTTGCGTCTGAGTTTGTGTGTTCTTCCCTCGGTCCTGGCCTCCTTGGTCCATGTCAGGAATTGTAGGGCCCTGGCTGTTTCCCTCTGCCCCTTGAGCACATCCATTCTTCTCCATCACTATGAGGCCCAATTAGTATTCAGTGCTACCCTGGGAAAGAGCTATGGCTGGGGTTCTGCTCATTGCTCTGGCAGAGGTACTGGTTGATAGCAACCCTCAGAGCCAACAAGCCCGGGCTGTAGGTACACGCTAAGGGAACTGAAGATGAGAAATCTACTGGAGCCTGTAGTTCCCTCTGCCCATCCAGCTAATCTCATAGGCACCCCACTCCTAGCTTATCCTGGAAACAGCTGCTCTCACACAGGCTTTAGTCCCTGGCTGAAGTTACTGTCTGAGACGTCAGTGCCTTGCCTGGTGCCTAGTGTCCCTTAAGCTCCCTCAAAGGATGGGTAGTTTCTTAGACTGCCTCTGTCCTGGGTTTTTGTGGCATCAGGTCCTTCTCAGAACCCCCTCTCCTGAGTGGCCTGCAGAGCAGGAGAAAGGTCTCCTCCTGTCTGTTACCGTCTGTCTGCTCTGTCTGCCTTGGCTGCCCTAGCGCCTGTGGCCTTGTGTCTGGACTGGAGGTGGTAGAGGGGCGGGCTGGCTGGGGTCTGGGCTGCCTTTACCACAAGTCTGTGCTTCAGATCAAGAAGGCTGAGATGGATAGAAAGACACTGGACTGGGAGATTGTGGAGCTGACTAACAAGCTACTGGATGCCAAGAATACCATCAATAAGCTGGAAGAGCTCAATGTATGTACCCATCCTCAGCGTGACTGCATCTTATACCCTTGGGTGCCTTGGGCTCTAAGCAAGTCTATGTCTGCAGGAGCGATACCGGCTGGACTGCAACTTGGCTGTGCAGCTTCTCAAGTGCAACAAATCCCACTTCCGGAACCACAAGTTTGCTGATGTGAGTGATACACCTGCCAGCATCAGTCCTGCCTTTCAGGACTCTGATTCCCCTTCCACTTTCCTTCCTTTTGCCCTGGGTTGCACTTCAAGCTGTTTAACCCTGTCATGGTCCTGGGCACCACTGAGGCCCATTACTAGTGTTGGAGGTGCTCTGTTAGTATTTCTGTAAGGTGCTCTTTGAGTCTGAGGAGCCTGTGTAGGAAGAAGGGTGGCCAGAGCTAAAGCCCATCTGATCCCACCCTCTCAGGAGCAGAGCCTCTGCCTCCAAGCCTCACTGGCCTGCAGAACTGGAGGTGTTTGCAGGTCTGTAGTGGGTACAACTCTTCAAGTCTGTTTTTGGCGAAGCTGCCTGAGACAGAGGGAATAGATGTTGCAGTGTTCGCAGGTCTTAGCAGTAGAGCTCATTAACTTCATGTTAAATACTATATCAACTCTTTTTCCTCTGTGAAGTGAGCTGGTGTAGAAGTTTAAAAGCTGAGTGCACAGGGTTAACCAGGATACAGTGGCTGTTGTTCACCCTGACATGATAGCTGTTGTTGACCCTGACACGGTGACTATTGTTGACCCTGACACGGTGGCTGTTGTTGGTCCTGACACGGTAGCTGTTGTTGATCCTGACATGGTAGCTGTTGTTGACCCTGACATGGTAGCTGTTGTTGACCCTGACACGGTGACTATTGTTCACCCTGACATGATAGCTGTTGTTGATCCTGACACAGTGACTATTGTTGACCCTGACACGGTGGCTGTTGTTGGTCCTGACACGGTAGCTGTTGTTGATCCTGACATGGTAGCTGTTGTTGACCCTGACACAGTGACTATTGTTGACCCTGACACGGTGGCTGTTGTTGACCCTGACACGGTGGCTGTTGTTGACCCTGACACGGTGGCTGTTGTTGATCCTGACACGGTGGCTGTTGTTGACCCTGACACGGTGGCTGTTGTTGACCCTGACACGGTGACTGTTGTTGACCCTGACACGGTGACTATTGTTGACCCTGACACGGTGGCTGTTGTTGATCCTGACACGGTGACTATTGTTGACCCTGACACGGTGACTATTGGTGACCCTGACACGGTGGCTGTTGTTGATCCTGACACGGTGACTATTGTTGACCCTGACATGGTGGCTGTTGTTGATCCTGACACAGTGACTATTGGTGACCCTGACACAGTGGCTGTTGTTGACCCTGACACGGTGGCTGTTGATGACCCTGACACAGTGACTATTGGTGACCCTGACACGGTGGCTGTTGTTGCCATGGGTCAAGCTCTCTGTAGTGGGGCTCATTCCTGTCTCTCTCCCCCTTCTCTTATTCCAGCTACCCTGTGAGCTTCAGGACATGGTTAGGAAACATCTGCGGAGTGGTCAAGAGGCTGCCAACCCCAACCCTTCTTCCAGCCTGGCCGCAGGGACTGTGGTGCCTACCTCAGTCATTGCGCGGGTCTTGGAGAAACCGGAGTCTCTCCTGCTCAATTCAGCCCAGTCAGGCAGTGCTGGACGCCCCTTGGCTGAGGATGTATTTGTGCATGTGGACATGAGTGGGGATGCTCCAGGTGACCCAGCCAGCTTCCCAGCCCCTGGCAGTCACTCTCCACAACCCAATGGGGAATGCTGCTCTGTGAGCACTGCAGGAGGCTCCCCAGAGGAGGAGCTGCGCATGCCAGCCTTTGAGAAGTTGAGTCCCTACCCTACTCCTTCTCCGCCACACCCATTGTATCCTGGGCGGAAGGTAATAGAGTTTTCTGATGATAAGATTCGGATTCCACGCAACAGCCCCCTTCCCAACTGTACTTATGCCACTCGACAGGCCATCTCCCTGAGCCTGGTGGAGGAGGGGAGTGAGCGGGCCCACCACAGCCCAGTGCCTAGCAGTCCTGCCTCAGCCCAAGGCTCCCCCCATCACCAGCCTAGTCCAGCCCCCTCAGCACTCAGTGCCCCAGCCAGCTCTGCCAGCTCTGAGGAGGATCTGCTGGCCAGCTGGCAGCGTGCATTTGTGGACCGCACCCCGCCTCCCGCCGCTGTGGCCCAGCGCACAGCCTTTGGACGTGACGCACTCCCTGAACTACAGCTTCATTTCTCCCCAAGCCACGCTGAGGCCCCCCAAACCTCCCCACACAATGAGAGTGGATTTTTGCTACCAACACAGCCTGATTCTGGCTTTTCCAGGGAAGAGGAAGAGGAAGTGCTGAACCTGCCTGTCAGCCCCGAGGAAGAGCGCCAGAGCCTGTTGCCTGGTAATGAGGGAACAGAGGAAGGACCTAGTACTTCCCACATTGATGGCAGGGCCTGGCCACTCCCCAGTTCCAGCCGCCCCCAGCGCAGCCCCAAGAGAATGGGAGTACACCACTTGCATCGCAAGGACAGCCTAACGCAGGCCCAGGAACAGGGCACCCTGCTCAGCTAAGCCCACTTGCCTTCCTGCCACCACCCCTCAGGGCTGCAGACGGCTTCTGAACCCTTTCCTCAGACCTGGGGAGCTGTATCCTATGTGAGTGTGGCCCACACCAAATCTTGCACCTGCATCGGCACTGACTGGTACCAGCTTGCCTCCTGATTTTTTCCTTTCCTCTTGGAGTGCTTGTTCTCCAAAGGTAGTGAGAGTCCTAAGCTCTTCCCTCCATTCCGTCGGCCCAGGTGTTTCCATGGGGAAGTGCCCAGCTTGCCAGTGTTCATTTTCCATTCCTCTTTCGGATCCAAGAGCTTTGGTTGTTAGAGGAGGGTATCACTGATGCTACTGACCTCTGATTACTCTTTCCTCTGCATGAGCTGCTCTTAGGCGTGGCCCAGCTGGCCCTAGGGACAAGGGTGGACTCACTCAGGGCTCCCCTCCGCTGTTCCCACCATCCCTTCCAGAGAGAGGGTGGGACTTTAGGGGCCTCAAGCTAGGCTCCAGGTGAGGCCTGGTCCCCTCTTAAACTTGGCTCTAGACTGTTACTCTGAGATTTGGAAAATTTTCACATTAATGACTTTTAAAATCAAATAAAACTTATTTTACAGGTATGGCTTAATTTGCCTTAATGACTTTCTCCTTTCTACTATAATCCCCATTCTTATTTTTTATTTTTGAATGGCATCTCATGTAGACCAGGCTGACCTGGAATTCACAGAACCCTCTGCCCTCTGCCTCCAGTGCTGGGATTAAAGATGTGACCTACCATGCCTAGCTAACATTTTTTGAGTGTTTGTGTATGTGCACACATGCATGCAGGCCCACGGAGGCCAGAGGTTTGGTACTCTGGAACTGGAGTCATGTGTTAACTGCTGAACACCTGTCCAACGCTTAAGTATTTCTAATCCAGCTTCTCCTAGTCTTTGCCAGAGACTCCCCTTTAGCCTGTTCTACGTGGCTTCCATTGGCCAAGGCATGAGGAGGAGGTGTCAGATAACAGCCGGCGCTAATATTAAGCTTCCCTGTAGAAAGAAGCCCAGCTTCTCACTCCAGGACCTCTAGGTCCTAGGCCTAGGCTGACCTCTTAAGAGTCTGAGCTATAGGGTGATATCCCCCCTAACACTGATTAGTGGTACTGGCAGTCCCTCCCACTGGTCATCCCCCAGTGACTACAGCTACAAGCCAGGTTGTGCAGTTTATAAAATCTGTTCCGAGCCAGCGGGTTACAGCCAGAGCTGCCAACAAGTTCAAAGTCAGTACCCTGGGTTCAAGTCCCGTCCCCACCCCCATCCCAAGGCTGTTGCCCAGGTGACAGCTTCCAGAGCCTCCCACCACTACCAGGAGCTGCCAGAGCCCCAGCCAGGACCTTGCCCATTTGTAGTGGGGACACATACAAATGTAATGATGCGCAGAAGCCCAAGTGGAGAGTCACATCTCGGTCTCAGCCAACAGACTGTCCCCTAGTCCTGATGTCATTAGCACCATCTGAGAGCTGGGATCTGTGAAAGGGCAAAGGATGTTCAGCCACCATTCATTCCTTAGTGAGTGTCACAAACAGATGAAAGCCATGGCCTGGTTTCCCAGCACCACCCCCTGTTCCAAATCTTCCAGACCTAGCTCTCATTCATTCTCCAGGTTCTTACCACTGGGGCACATCCAGGAGCTGCCACCCTGCTGGTGGGGAGCAGGCTCCCGGCCTCTGCCCCACTCCTGGGTGTCGACAGCCCCTCCTGCTACCTCTTCCTCTTCCTCCCCTTCAGAGAGGAGGTCACAGATCTGCTGCTGCAGCTCTGGGCTAATGCTGTTCTCAGCCAACACCAGGCTCCGCAAAGCTGTCGGGTAATTTTCTACCATGTCCAGGAGGGTCTGGGGAACGGAGAAAAGAGCACAGAAAAGAATGAACTGGAGAGGTGTGGCTCAGTGGTTAAGAGCAATGGCTGCTCTTCCCAGCACCCACACGGCTGTTCATTGCCATCTAACTCCAGATGCAAGCCATCTGACACCACCTTCTGACCTCCATGGGCACCACAGACATATAGGTAAAACATTCATTCACAAAAAAAAAATATTAATTATGAAATTAAAACAATGAAGCTGGGTGGTGATGGTGCACACTTGGGAGGCAGAGGCAGGTGGATCTCAGTGAGTTCGAGGCCAGCCTGGTCTACAAAGCAAGTTCCAGGACAGCCAAGATGGTTATACAGAGAAACCCTGTCTTGAAAATAAATAAATAAAACAACACAATTTAGGCAGTCCTTGGGTCTGTCCCCAGCACCGATTATTTCACTCTTTCACCTAGCTTGTCTCCAAAACATATTGCCCTCTCACCTGAGCTGACTGGTTGGTGAGCCCTGTACCCTCCAAGTCTAGGACTTCTAGGGTACGGCTTGAGGCCACAGCTACAGCCAGCATCCCTGCCACATGGTCACCTAGGGAGACAGCACAAATTCTCAGCTACCTGAGATAACAGAGGTCTGTTAATCCTTAGTCCTGGTCAGGACCACCATGCCTGGCCGGGAGAAGAAGGTGAGCAGCCAGGAAGGGAGTGAGATGAGTCAGATCCACGAGTTCTGATGGAGGCTTCAACCTACCTGCTGGTCATCTAGCTCCTTTACAAGACCCCTGGCGGTTCTCATCTCCCCTTCATTGAGTGGGGGTTACTATGTGTGGCAACTGCTGGTCTTTGGATGGGGAAGGAGCAGTGAAAATTGAGGGGAACGATCTTAAGCTTACCCAGGGGGTTGTAGTCCAGGTTGAGGACGCGGACTTGGGAGCTGTGGGCCACAGCAATGGCGAGGCGGCTCCAGCCCTTAGGGGTGATGCCAGGATTGGCACTCAGTGTTAGCTCCTTCAAACCTAGGCGGCAGCATCAGTGAGAATCCAGGATGGGTGAAGTCAGGCCCTTCTCCAGTCCCTTCTCTACCACGCGTCTATGGGATTAGCCTAATGGCTGGGAGACACCTCGACCCCAACTATAGTAGTCTGGAGCAATTAGGGACCTACTCACGCCTCCCCTGCTTGGATCACCATCGTTTCCACTTGGCTCAGTCCCTGAACTTTTCCCTTCCTAAGAAGGGTAAGAAGGCATTCTTGCTGCACCCTCCCAGCTCTCAGCACTGGGCCACACCCCCTTCTCTGCATTCAGCCTCCCTCAGTCGCACTAGCCCAGCACTCAGAAGGGCCCTGCTCACCAGACTTGGCCCCGTCTGGAGGGAGGAGGCCACAGATGAGGTTGATGGCTTCATCACCCAGCATGCAGTCCCCCAGGTCAAGAGCCACAAGGGCAGGGTGGAGAGCCAGGGCTGGGTTCAACAAGGCCAGTCCCGCGTCCGTCAATGGGCTCCCGTGCAGGCTGAAGGTGTAAATGAGATTAAATTTGAATCACGAGCTTTATCTGAGAAAGCTGCCCCTCCCCGGGACAAGAATGGGAGGAAAAATGGAAATTCTAGATTTGAAGGAGTACGGTGGAAAGGGAATCTGGTTTCTTTCTGTTGTAGGAACTGGTGATGAGAACATTGCATAGGGAACGGTGTGGGTAGTGGACTGGGGAGCCGGCATACAGGCTCACGGGGTCTCTGAGATTTTCAGTGGGAAGGGCTGGGGTGTAGTCTCCATGGGAGGTGACCCTTCCTCAGAAATGAGGGGCTTCACAATGAAGTAACTGGGGAGGAACGACATTCCCTACCAGGAAGAGCTAGGCATTCCAGCTTTCCTGCGGGGCCGAATGTGGAGCAAAGTCTAGAAATGATCCGTGTTTCTGGGAGGGTGTGGTGAACCCAGAAGAAAGATGAGGTTGCGAAGGCGGGACGGTGGAAAAACAGGTACTGGAAGGTAATGTGGTGATACAGGAGGTGGTAGAGGGTTCAGTAGTCGGGACCCCCTTGCGAGGGGACACACTCACAAGAGGGACTGGATGGAGCGGTTGGTCCGTAGCGCTTCCGCCAGCTGCTTGATGCGGCTGGGGCTGGACACGACGCCCAGGTTAAGGTTGAGCTGCGCCAGGGATGTGGCTCCAGCTAGGGCCCGGCAGATGCGTCCGAAGTCGCGGTCGCACAGGCGACAACCGCGCAGCGAGAGCAGGCGCACCGCATTGTCGCGCAGGCCGCGGCAGATGTCCCGCACCTCAGCGCCTGACAGCGGCTCCCCCGAAATCTGGATGGAGCTGGGCAGCATGGTCCCCACGACTGGGCCTTGGGGGCTGGCGCCGGTGTCGGACACCGGCCTGGGCAGAAGTTGGCCCGACTGCGGCCTGGGGCGGGGCAGGGACTGAGGTCTCGATATCGGTTGGGGTCGCAGCCAGAGCGGAGGCTGCGGTGGAGCCGAGGCAACCGTGGCTGTGGCGGCGACGAAGCGAGCCCGGGCCGCGGCAAGAGCGAAAGCAGGCGCGGGCCCGGGATGCGGAGAAGCGGCGCGGGGGCGGCCCGGGGACAGAGCCGCAGTCGCCCCGCGCTGGTCCTTTCCCTCGCAGCTTTGGAGGCCGCGCCCGCTCTGCGGGCCCCGGGCCGGGCAGCACGGCTCTCAGGGACAGCACGGCTCTCGGGGACAGCCGGGGCGGGAGATGCAGCTCAGCTTAGGCTGCTGCACCGGAGCAGGCGGCGAGTTCCTATAGCAACGGTTGCGTCACCGGCTCTTGCCCCGCCCCTCCCGATATGAACCACGCGGCCGGCGCACGATGCTTGTCTTAGGGCGAAGAACTAGAATCCGAGGGCCTGACAGCGTGAAAAGAAGGTAGAGGCACTCAGGATGGAGGCAAATCACGTTGAGACAGCCTTTGGTGCCATTTCGACTTCTTTTACTTATTCCCCAGTGCTTTTCCATTCTTTAAGTCTAAATCCAGAGATTCTGTGCCTTCTCCAAGACCCTGGACAATCAGTCCCTAGGCCCTTTAATCGGTGCCGCGCCCCGCCCCCACAACCCAGTGACGCGAGGCGTAGCATGCGTGGGGATTCCGGTCCACGGGGACTTCCCCGTCAATGTGGCTGCGCAGGACAGAATCCCTAGGGTAGGGCAGGTGAACCAGCCTTGAAGACGTTTTACTACCCAGGAGAACGGGACTGCCAAAATCTGAGGGTGTCAACCCAAAGCTGTGGGACCGCTGTGGAATGGGGGTGTGAAAAGTGACTGGAGCAAAGCGGAATCGCATTTTATCCCTGAGGGCAACAGGCAGTGTAAGAGGAAGAAGTGTCATTTTTTTTCCTTTTAAAAAAGTGAGCTAATGCCGGGCGGTGGTGGCGCACGCCTTTAATCCCAGCACTTGGGAGGCAGAGGCAGGCGGATCTTTGTGAGTTCGAGACCAGCCTGGTCTACAAGAGCTAGTTCCAG
>JAQHUG010000041.1:1981322-2056365 GCA_028555095.1 Dicrostonyx torquatus
CCAGGCCTCCCAGCCCGGCCTGAGTACTGTTCTTTCCAGGTCTTTGAGGAATTTTGCTGGTATTTTGATGGGCTTTTTAACTTTGAATAAAGGTTGAACAATCGGTGGTGGCCACACCTTTAATCCCAGCAGTCGGGAGGCAGAGGCAGGCGGATCTTTGCGTTCCAGGCCAGCCTGGTCTACAAGAGCTAGTTCCAGGATAGGCTACAAAGGTATAGAGAAACCGTGTCTCAAACAACCAGAAAAAAAAAAAGTGAGCAACGAAGGCCTAATTGAGTGTTAGTGTACACGGTTTTGTAAGGTTTGCTCTGGTGTCAGCACGTCGCATGAGTGGTAGACAAGATTGGAGTGTATCCTAAGCTCTGCAAGCTAATAGAAAGCATTTTTGGTTTTTTTGAGACGTATCCTTGGCTGTCCTGAAACACGCCTGTGCTTTCCAAGTGCTAACATTAAAGGTGGGCAATCCCGGCTTAATCAGATTTTTTTCACTAGACTGATCAAATTTTGTGACCTTACTAGCTGGGAGGAAATGAATTCTGACAGATCTGCTAGATTTGTGTGTGGGATCTGAGATTGAGGGCATGGATATGCCACTGATAGTGGAATTGAGAACTCAAAAGTCTGTACCATTGCTTTGGTGAGGGCTGTGTGTGTGAAAATGGAATGTAAAAAAATGTTTTGGGTTTATTTGTTTGCCTGCATATGTATTTATTTATGATTCATGTGTGTGGCTGGTGAACCGGGAGGTCTGAGGAGGGAGTTAGGTTCCTGGAACTGGAGTTACCGATGGTGTTGAGCCACCATGTGGGTGCTGGAAACCAAACCCAGTTCTTTAAGAGCAGTAAGTGCTCTTAACTGCTGAGCCATCTCAGTTGGAGGACTGTATCTCGAGAGTGATGTGTATAGATCAGGTGGATGATGTTTGAAGTGATGTTAAAAGTGAGACTAAGTTTCGGGAGTTGCCGAACAGTTGCTTAAGCCAGAAGTGTGGTTGAAGTCACCCAGGAGGTTAGAATCTAGGGGAAAGTAATATTTACAGGGTGAGTGCAAGAGAGACTTTAGGAAGACTATCAGAGAGCCAGACGTGGTGGTGCACACCTTTAATCCTAGCACATAGATGACAATTATTTCTGTACATTTGAGGACAGCCAGGGCTATGTAGGGCAACCCTGTGGGTTTTTTTTTTTTTTGTTTTTTCGAGACAGGGTTTCTCTGTGGCTTTGGAGCCTGCGCTGGAACTAGCTCTTGTAGACCAGGCTGGCCTTGAACTCACAAAGATCCGCCTGCCTCTGCCTCCCAAGTGCTGGGATTAAAGACATGCGCCACCACTGCCCGGCCAACCCTGTGTGTTTTTAAAAAAAAAAAAAAAAGAAACAGAAAAAGACAAAACCAGGCAGGCTTCTTAAGAAACTCAAGAACTCTCCAGCTCAGGGCTGGAGACAAAGGTCTAGTCATCACCTGGGCAGAGGAAGCCTTCAGGATGAGAGAGGGTGGGAATAATCACATAGGGAGGATGAGAACGGGTGTTCCATCAGTTTTCTCCATTCCTCTAGAATTTCCGTGTGGACGTAGTACATATGGATGAAAATACATTGGAGTTCGACATGGTGGGAATTGATGCTGCTATTGCTAATGCTTTCCGGAGAATTCTGTTAGCTGAGGTAGGAGAAGACATGGTAAGAGGGCTGGAGTGGGGAGAACTGGCATCGCCTCATTTGTAGAAATGTTCCCCAAAGCCATCCTTTCCAGGTAGGTGGGGTGGAGCAAAGATGAGCAATCCTGAGGCCAACCTGGACTAGTGAAACTCTGTTTCAAAAATCTGAAGAACAAAATGAAGGACCATCTTTTAATTTCCCGTGAAGGCAGGTAGTTGGACATCACTTGAGTTTTGCAGCTGCATGATTGATTCTGCTTCTTTGGGCAGGTGCCAACAATGGCTGTGGAAAAGGTTCTGGTGTATAATAACACATCTATTGTCCAGGATGAGATCCTTGCTCACCGCCTGGGGCTCATCCCCATTCTTGCTGATCCTCGTCTTTTTGAATATCGGAACCAAGGTGAGGATGACAAGATGAGATTCCGAGTTAAGTGGAGGAACTGTCCTTAAGTAGCTCTTGGGCTCAGATACCAGGTTTATTACTGTACCTTAGTCGAGGTAGTATGTATTTTGTACATCAGCTTTCATCTGGGAGAACACTTGTCCTTGCCCTAACTTGTCAATATATACGTATACATACATATGACACACGCACACGCTTTCAGTATAGTGCCAGCACTCAGGTGTACTTTCTGTAAAAAACTTTGTGTGTAAGTGTACTCAAGGTCAGAGGACAACTTTGCAGTAGGTTTTTACTTGACTTTCAGGGATTGAATTCAGGTCTCCCAAGTTGGCTTGACACCTTTACTCTGTGAGAAAAGTTACTAGAGCTAGGACCAGACATGATGTTATACATCTTTATGCTCAGCACTGAGCTGCTCTGCATAATGATTTCCAGGACAGCCAGGGCTAGTGAAATCCTGCTCCTTGCTTATACAGGGGAGGAAGAAGGAACAGAGATAGACACACTGCAGTTTCGGCTGCAGGTCAGGTGTACCAGGAATCCCAGTGCTGCTAAGGATTCCTCTGACCCCAACGAACTCTACGTGAACCACAAAGGTGAGCAATGGTAAAGAAGAGGGCCCACAGGCTGGTGGGTGCTAATTTTAGAATCTGGGACTTTCTGACATCTTTCCCTCCAGTATATACCAGGCATATGACATGGGTCCCCTTGGGAAACCAGGCAGATGTCTTCCCGGAGGGCACAATTCGCCCAGTGCATGATGACATCCTCATTGCTCAGCTTCGGCCTGGCCAGGAGATTGACCTGGTTATGCACTGCGTCAAGGGCATTGGTGAGAACCCCGTCAGTCTGCCATTGGGTGGGGGCAAGTCTGATTGCAGTAGCCCCTGGCATAGAATAACAGAGTTTCTCACAGGCAAAGATCATGCCAAGTTCTCGCCAGTGGCAACAGCCAGCTACAGGCTCCTGCCAGACATTACTCTGCTTGAACCTGTGGAAGGGGAGGCGGCTGAGGAACTGAGCCGGTGCTTCTCACCAGGCGTGATTGAAGTGCAGGAGGTGCAAGGTATGGTGTGTGGTGTGTTGTTGGGATCAATACCTAAGTGTATTTTCTTCGAAGGTGGCAGAAAATAAAAGCTCTTAGACTTGACTAAGGTGTAACATTGTTTACCTTAGGTAAAAAGTTGGCCAGAGTTGCCAATGCTCGGCTGGATACCTTCAGCAGAGAAATCTTCCGGAATGAGAAGCTCAAGAAGTCTGTGCGGCTTGCTCGTGTTCGGGACCATTATATCTGTGAGTAGGGGTGGTGTTGGTGCTCTTGGATAGGATTTAGAACTAGCCTGTAGTAAAGCATAACCCTGCCAGGGCTGAATTGTCTCTTTGGTCCCTAGTTTCTGTCGAGTCAACTGGAGTTTTGCCACCAGATGTGTTGGTGAGTGAAGCCATCAAAATACTGATGGGGAAGTGCCGGCGGTTCTTGGACGAGCTGGATGCAGTTCAGATGGACTGATGCTTCCATAGCATTTCTGGGATGGCTGTGCCAAGTGTGACTAGATGTCCAATCCCAGTCTTATTTCCAGTCAATACATTTTATTAAATGTGCCAGACTAAAACTTATGCCTTTGTAAGGCCTTTGATGTAAATAAATTGATATCCTAGCAAAAAATGTTTTTGGACTTTTTTGTCTAAAAATATGGAGCTTTGCCTCAGAGAAGGTTGGCATTAACAACTAAGGACCAGGCAAAGGTTTCCAGGTCCTTGTCCTAAAGAAGTTTGAGAAAGACCAAATTACCATCGCTATGTAGAAGCTGTAGCTAGTGCTTGTCGTCACTGTCTCCAGCTTCCAATGAAAAAGGCTGCCTTTAGCTTCAGCCATGTTGCCACTGACAGCTACACAGAAGATAGCCACAGCTGCCAGGTTTTGGTGGTCAGGGATAGAAATCTGCCTAACAGCTTGGCTGGCCCATCAACAGGTTTAGTTCCCCTAACCAGATTCTTATGAATAGCCTTGGAGGAATCACTGGTTTTAAAAAGGAAGATAGGGCCCTTCTGTATGAAACGGAGATTTTTTTACTGACATGCAGATGTACTTTAGAGTTAGCATTTCTACAAAAGACTCTATAAACAATAGAAAATTTCTAACATGAAGTCATAGGATGTTAAAAATATTACAACATAATAAATACAACTACATCCTCCACAGCCCTAACCAGACAGGAGAAGGCAGCTATCAAGTTTGGAGGGAAACACTGAAATCACCTTGACAACCTGTAGACCCCAAGCACCTGGCAAAGAGGGATGGCTGCAGCAGGGACAGTGACCTGGCACTAGTTCCCATTTCCCAGCCTTCACTCCACAGCCTAGCTGTGTGCCTCTTAGTGCACAGACACACACAGATCTGCCTTTCCTAACAGGCAGGGCCAGATCTCACACCCATCTTTCTTTGCTGCATGTCCCTCCCAGAGACAAGTGACCCTTGAGAAGAGTCATCAGAAACTTTCAAAGGCACCTGGACTCAGTTCCAGGACAGTGGCTTTGCTAGCTTGCCAGGTCTGGATGCATGTGATGCTCAGTAGGTCCTGAGGCTGGGGAAGCCCCTGAGGGTTACTCATAGAAGGGCTAAATGTGCATTTTAAGGAACACAGTGTTCTTTAAACTCTGTCCTGCTCTTGTTCCTGGATACTGTGCTCGCTACATAGCAAAAGCCTGTCCAGTCCCACCAAGTGACCAGATTCTTGCTTAAGAAAAGGATGAGAACTGGCTAAGGACGGTTCAGCATGTAGCACCTAAGCCAAACATGCCTCTAGGAGTAGAGAAGGACCTCTGCCAGCCCAGCAGCAAGGGGCTCAACTGGGTCCCTTGTAGTCCAAGCCAAACTGGATGAGCCCTTGCAAGTTTGGTCAGTGGTGTTGGACACGGCACCCTCTCCTGTCTATGCTGGTGTAGCTGCTGTGGGGAAAGGCCATTGTGCTCTAGCTTTTCTTGGAAAAGCCCAAATTGCAAGTTGAATGCCAGTTCCCTAGGACATCTCTATTGAATGGTGTAAGCCCTAACTTGCTTTTCTCAATACTTCAGTAGAAGGACGTGGGCCCCACACAGGGCCCACTCTTGTCCAGGCTGATGCGGTGGAAAGTGAGGCGGCAGTACAAGAAGGGCCTAGAGATGAGCTACAAAGGGTAGAAGAGATGACAACAAAGGCCGGAGAAGGATGCCCAAAAGCGTGATTCAGGGTTCAAAGATGGTGGCCAGTCCGCCCCCCTCATTGTCCAACACTTCTGTCTCCAGCATTGGTTTTGGTTTTTTGAAAAGCATGGGAAGGTTCTTAATGTGAACTTCTTTCCGAAACTGTTCTCCCAAGGGTTTCTGTAGAGGACAAAAGAGAAACAGCTCACAGTGGGTCTTGGGCTCACCTCCAGTCTTACACACACACACAAGCAGAACAGTCAGTGACTAGTTGGTTTTGAATTCAACACAGTACACAACTCTCTGGGACTGGGTGCCATAACAGGGATGTATGACTTACTCCAATGCAGCCAGCAATGAGACGTTTGAAGTGGTCCTTCCGGCGTTTATCAGCCGCTTTTTGAAGGGGGGGGTTTAAAAGCTTGCAGTCAAATTGGTCCAGAGACTCCTTGTGTATTTCAGGGACCTGCTCCATCACTGCTCTTATCTCTAGATACCTGGGGCGCTGGGTGAGTGGGGAATAAACTCAATGGATGTAGGTCTGGCCTGTCACCTTCCCCATTCCACACCACACCCACCTCTCAGGGGCAGCACAAGCAGTATGGCAGGTGCCTGGGTTTAGGTCACAGCTCGAGATCCTGGGAGGTAGGTTAAGTGAAGCGGCTAGACTGCCAGCCATCCTGCCCTGATGCACTCTCCACTTACCAGTGTCTCGTATATCTGGAAGGCCAAGTGGACCAGGGAAGCCATGCACCCATCGTGCTGCCCATGCATCTGTAACCCTTTCAGCACACTGGTGAAAAGCCATGTGACAGCATCTGCGAGCAGGGTCCCAGACATCACCTGGGAAGACAGCTGTGCTCAGGAGCCACGGGAGCCTCTCAAGGGCCCACCTCCCAGTTCTTCCAACTGACTTAGTCTATGAGTCTGGCTTAAATTTTATGAGGCAAGGAGAAGGGGGTGGTAATGAAAGAGCCTTGTTCTATCTTGTTCTGAATACCCAATCGCTCGATATTTTGAAGGTTCTGGAGCCTTTAGAAGTTGGGGTCTCACTGGCAGAAGCAGGTCACAGGGCTATGCTTGCCCCTGGTCAAAACCTGTGCTCTCGGCTTCATGTCTGCTAAGATGTGGGTAGCTATCACTGCGGCTCTTGCCACAGTGAACTTAGCCATGCTTTACCCACCAAAGATTGAAATCTCCTTGAAATGGAGTAAAATTAACCCTCCTTCTAGTTAGTCTATATTAGGTGAACTTGGTCACAGCAATACAAAAGTAACTGGTAGGATCTAGGTCTGTAGCCTCAGCTACTCTGAAGGATGAGACAGGCCGGCAAGATGTCAAAGCCTCCCTGAGGTTCAAGGCTTGCTTGGGAAATTTAGTCAGACCATTGTCTCAAAAGAAAAAGGAAAAAGAGACTTAGGGATATAGTCCAGTGATAAAGTGCTTGCCTAGCATGCTTGTAGCCCTAGGTACACCTCCCACCATCCCCCCAAAACAAACCCATCCCTGAAACAATGAACAAGCATACCTGTTTGAGGAGAGGCCAGCACAGCTGTGTGGTTGCCCTCTGGCAAGACAGAGTATCCTTCCAGGTCAGAGAACTAAATGCTGTAATTAACAGTGCTGTGCAAATATCCTGAACAGGAAGGAAGATAAAAATGGGAAATAAATACTTTTAATCCGATTGCATTATACATCAAGTCGGTCCTGTAGTCCCAGCAGCCAACCTGGGCTATACAGTGAGTTCCAGGCTAGCCAGGGTTATGTGGTGAGACCTTGTCTCTTTAAAAAAACAACAACAACAAAAAAAAAAAACACGGGATGGGAGTGGTGAGAAATAGCTGTGTGGGGAGGACGGGCAAAAGCTCAGTCCTACAGAGGCTAAAACACCAGGTTTCTGCAGCAGTGCGCCTGCATGTTTACTGAGAACATCTGCCCAGAGCAAGAGTGGGATCTGGACCAGGACAAAAGGTACTATCTGTCCCCTCTACCCACCTCGTGCTTCATCAGGCATTTGCCCAGGTCTGTGAGCTCTGCCATGGATGAAGGGGTTACTTCAGTGGCCATCATCTCTTCATCTGTAAGCAAAGCAGAATATTAAACTTCATTCTTTCACAGCAAAGAGGAATGCCCAATGGGAATGTCCTCAGCTGGCTGGTATTGAGCAGTGCTACACAGCCCTCCCTGTCCCAGGAAGGCTGCCGAAGCTCAGATGTGACACACTCACATATGGATGGTACCCAGAGCACTGCAGATACTAGGGTATTTCATATGTGAGTCCATGCTTACAGGCATGGGTTCTGTTACAGGAGTATAAAAGGAATAGGACAGCCCCTTCCCTGACAGCATACATAGTGAGGGAGACAAGAATAATAATAATGAATTTAATAAAGGAATGCAGGTAGCTGAAATAAACAGAGGAAGAGATTACAGAGTGCTTGGGCATGTGACGTTCAGCAGATTAGACATGAAGGCCTCTTGGAGGAGACATTTGAGCAGAGACTGAATGAGCAAGAGCTTAGAGTCATGTCTATCCTAGAAAGAAAACCACTCTGGATAGAGGAAAGAACACAAGACTACAGCTAGATACATCCTGGCTCTTTCTCCCAGAGTGCAGCCACAGATCACTCACCATCTCCATCCACAGTGGGAGCAGCACTGTGGTCAGCAGTCTTCTTTGATACACAGCAGGCCGCTGGAAGAGAGCACAGTTACTAGACCAGAAGGTAGTACCCACCCATGGAGTGACAGTCACCTTGCCCACTGATCCTAGACCAAAGCTGTACAAGGAATAAATCAGCTGCACCATTAGAAGGAAGTATTCTGAGAGGACCCCAACCAGACTGTGGGTCCCTCTTCCAGTCAGCTAGGGGGACACTACAGACTCCTCTGAGAATAAATGACCAGGGAAGGTGACTAACATCCTTAGCGACTTTGGGAATAAATGACCAACATTGAATTCTTTAACGTTTCTGAAAAATAGAAAATTGATGTTCATGTCTAAGAACTGAACTTTTACCTATCTTGATCAGGCTAGAAAGTTACTGCAAATATTAATTCAAGTTCCTGTTTTGGATCCTTGTCTTCTTATATGGTACAATTTAGTTTACAACTCATAAACTGATTGACTTAAGAACTATTAACTTCTGTTTGTCAGAGTGAACCTCTACCACAAGCCTAGCCCACGTGGGGCGGCTGAGTGAATTCCCCTGATCCCCACATGCCACTTACTGATTAGGTCCATGAGTTCTCGGGTTAACATCCTCACCAGTTGTTCCTCCAGCATTTCTTGAGACTCAGGGTTGTCCTCTGCAATCTCATCCTCTCCACTGCCGAGAACCAAGAGGCAAGTTCCACGGGAGAGCAAAGGAAGCAAGATCAAGTAAAGTAGCATCCTCACCAGCAACCCCTGCCCCAGGTCATTCATCTTCTGGCTCTACCCAGGTCTGTATTCTAAAGGTACATCAGAGATGGACAGCAATCCACTGAGGGACATTATCTCTTGTGACTCTGCTTGGTTGGATGGAGGGCTCAGGATCAAAATCCAGAGTATGTAAGGGGAAGGAAAGCTTAATCTCAACATCAGGTCACTCACTGGGAACAGTCCATCCAGACACAAACCACCTCACATGCAAGCTTGGAATGACTATATACCACTGCTATTTTAGTCCTAGGCTAGTCAAAACCCAGCCCGCCTCTTCTTCCTCTACCCACCCAAAGCTGGCTGCTGGCTCACCCGCCAAGGAGTGGGCATTCCTTACCAGAGCACGCTCCTCTGGTTGATGACGTGCCACTTCTGGGAAAGTCTCTGGAGAAACAGGAGGAAGTGCTAGGATGGAGAGAGGCTAGCACATGGTCTACATCTCATTCTTTGTTCGTTTGTGAGAGGCTCTTACTCTGTAGCCTAGAACTCACTGTAAATCCCAGGCTGGCCTTAAACTTGTGAGTGATCCTCCTATCTCAGCTTTCTTAGTGCTGGGATTATAGGTGTAAGCATCTACACATAGCTATTATGGTTTACTTTAGGCAGAACTAATTGTCCAGAAAGAAACTCCTTGCATCAACTTAGAGACACTTTCTGAACTGTAAACTTTATTGTACCAAGGCCCAAATATTAAAAAGGAATCTAAAATAAATAGGAACTTGAATTAGCGATAACTTCTAGTATGGTCAAAATAGGAAAGAGTTTAATTCTTTTTTTTTTTTTTTTTGGTTTTTCGAGACAGGGTTTCTCTGTGGCTTTGGAGCCTGTCCTAGAACTAGCTCTTGTAGACCAGACTGGTCTCGAACTCACAAAGATCCGCCTGCCTCTGCCTCCCAAGTGCTGGGATTAAAGGCGTGCGCCACCACCGCCCGGCTAAGAGTTTAATTCTTGATCATGGACATCAATTTCTGTGTTCAGAAATGTTGAAGAATTCAATATTGGTCATTTACTGTCAATACAAGGTAGTCAGGGATATGTCAGACACCTCCCTGGTCATTTATTCTCCCCCTAGCCCTAGCGGACCACCAAATACAATGGAACAAAGATTTAGTTTCTATAACCTTACTCCACTAATGACATTGACACATGGCCAATATCTCTTAGATTAATGATACTCCTGGGCACAAGTGTTCTCTGTGGAGCTGGACTACTGCGTCATTCCAGAGCCAAGGACAGACCCAGGGGGAACAGTTCCTTGATCACTTTTACTTGCAGCAAGATGGGAGCAGAATTTACACTTGAAGGCACCCCACAGCAGCAGTAACCTCCTGGGATGATGCTGTATAGCCAGAAGGGCAGGGCTGGGAGAACACTTTCAGGATATTCTCAGGCAAAGATTCAAGAGCAGGCATCCATCTCTGTGTATTTGGTGTATGTGGTTGTTTTGTGTGGAGTGTGTGCACATATGTGTAGAGGGTGGAGATTGAGGTCAGATGTCTTCGTCTATCACTGTCCACCTAGGTTTCTGAGTGTGATCTCCCTGAACCTGGACTTACTTAATTAACATAGTCTCCCTGGCAAAAGAGTGCCAGGGTGCCACCCATCTCACTACTTCCCCAGTGCTGAGGTTACAAATGTGTTCTGGAGATCTAAACTTATATCCTTATAGCTGTGGGCACTATAGAGACCATCTCCCCAGTCTGGACCACGTATTTAAGAGTACTTTTTGTCCCGCTTCCCTGACCCACTTACCATGTGGAAGTAGGTGAAGAGAGGTCCAAGGATGGGAGCTATCAGGGTCTCATACTGTTCTGGGGGACAGAAGAGCACGAGGGGCTTCACAAAGACACGTGCTGCCGTGGGTTAAGAAGTTTTAGTACATAAGAAGACACCCGCACTTTCCAGCCATAGGCTATGTTCCTGGGCAGTCTACTATAGGGCTTTCAAGACAAAACATCCTGTGATGTTCCCCTCATCCACAAGGACCTTTCCTGACAGGCAGTCACAGGAGGTTAGGATGATCCTTCTTACCTAACGCTGCTCTTTTTTCAGACTCAAGTATTATCAACACCCCTCTTTGTCCTAAAACCCTAAGCTGCACATATACTCAGTTCTTTTGTATTCTTAGCTTAACTGCCTTTTTTATTTGTCTAAACATTATGGCCCTGGGTTGCTAAAGAGTAGAATTAAAGACACCCTCATGTAAAAGATCTGAAAGATGATGAAATCTTGAGTGTTCCTTTCAAAAGAAAGCATGTAGCTGGGTGTATAGACATTTGCCTATAGTTCTAGCTAAGGAGGCTAAGGCATAAAGGTCACTTGTATCCAGGAGTCTCAGGTCAGCCTGGAGGACAGTGGGATTATCGCTTAAAACAAAAATCAAAAGCCAGGTGTGATAGTGCCCAGCACTCAGGAGGCAGAGCCTAGCCAAGGTTACAGAGACTGTGCCTCAAAACCCCAAAGGAAATAAATACAAAACACAAGCCAGCTGGCGGTGCATGCCCAGAAACCCAGCATTCAGGTGGTTAAGGCAGGAGGATGGCGTGTTTAGGGCTAGCCTAGACTTTACATATTTAAAAAAAAACAAAAAACCACAAATCAACCAAGGAAGGAAGCACTAAGCAAAATGTAGAAAAAGAAATAAATTAGAAAATACAAACGTAATTTCTTCTTTGATATTTTTTTTTGAGACAGGATTTCTCTGTGTACCACTGAAGCCTGTCCTAGCACTCACTCTGTAGGTCAGGCTGGCCTCAAACTCACAGAAATCCTCCTGTCTCTGCCTCCTAAGTGTTGGGACTAAGGGCATGTGTCACCACCGCTCGGCTAAACTTTTATATTTCTAAGAAGTAGGTAGACAATACTATAGCCAGAGAAAAGCTCATGACTTTTGTAAGGCACCCTGTCTTCACCCTGACCTGTTGCCTGTCCCCCGTTATTTATCTATTTGAGCCTTTCTCTGTAAAGAGGTCAGGATGTACCTAAGTGCACAGTCCCACCTGTTCCTTGTAGTTAAGCTTCTTTCTCTCTGTCCCATCTCTAATTTTCTGACCTTCTGGGTTGCTTAGGGTCATTTCAAGGATATGAAGCATAGATTTGAGCCGGAAGTCAGGAATATTGTTCAAGTTGACAAAGGCTGAACCAAGGAGCTGTGTAGCAAGGTCCTCTACAGTGTAGAAGTCTTGCTGCATGGAAGGGCCTGCCTTCCCTAGGATATGGTAACTGTAAGGCAAAAATCAATGGTGATAACCAACACCCAATACTGACAGCTGTGCTGATTTATCAAGAAGTCTTTAACATTTTGTTAACTGAGGCTACAGCTCTGAATGCGGTCTGGATGGAGTCAAGTATCACTAAACCCCACAACCAGGACCCAAAGACAAAGACCTGGCTAGGTGCTTTTCACTGTTCTATGAGAAATATGGATATTCGTATGGCCTGCGAATACTGATATGACTGTTTCTTGCAGACTACAAGCATTAAGGAGCCAGAGCAGATGGAATCCCACTTCTCTAACTCTTGGGCCTCATCATTATGCACTAGAAACACACATTGGGTATAAATTTGAAGTCAGGGCTAGGACTGTGAGGTGCAGACAATTAATTTGTAATGCAGGAAAGCAGGTTGCTCCCTTGGACTTAACCCTACTACCAACTTGCCTTCTAATGCTTGCCTTACCTCACCTCGACACTAGAGTTCTGATCCAAAGTCTCTGTGTTGCCATTCCTACAACATGAATGTTCTACCAAGGAAGCAGAGATAGGTCCTTACCAGTTTTCGTAGAGGATGCCAAAGAAACGCTGCATTCTTTCCAAAGTAGTTTTGTAGACAGGGTGTTCGTTAACTTCCAAGAGAGGCTGAGGCAATCCTAAAAAAAAAAAAAAAAAAAAAAAAAAAGTCCAGAACATGCCATTCTCAAAGTGCCAACATCCACACGTCTAAGTTCTCGGGAAGGTGTTAGACCTTTCCCTCCCTGCCAACTTTCCTAAATGGGGACTAGACCCAGGGCCAGGCACATGCTAGTTAAGCTATATTCCCAACCAAGTATCTCCTCTTGCATCAGACATAGTTTCTACTGGTTCATCAATAAGCAACTTCCCAAAGGTACAAGATGGAAGAGAAGTAAAAACACATGAGACAAAACATGTATTAATATAGATTAATTTAAGTTCTAAGAGTTACCGGGACAAGCCTAAGCTATAGGCTGAGCTTTCATAATTAATAAGTTGTCTTCATGTTGTTTTTTGTGAGCTGACAGGGATAATTGGGGGAAAAGCAGCTCAGAAGACTCTCATAGCTAAGATGAAGACTGACAACACATGGGCTCTTCTAGCTCTTTCAAGAGCTCCACAAATACATTTCTGAACAGGAGGGCGGTCAGAGGAGGTTAGAATGAACACAGCAAGGAGGCAGAACCTTCTCACCTAATATTGCTGTTTTTTCAGATTCAAGTATATCCAGAACTTTGGTGAAAGGCTCTGCCATTTTGGCTAGCATTTCTGGTGTGTATAAAGTATTGTGGGTTCTGAAAAAAATAAAAATGTTATGGAAACTTATAGTTAGTCTTTCCAATAGATTCCCTATCAACTCACAACAGGAGAAAGAAAACTAACATTTAAGTATTCCCCAGAGAAATGTGCAGCCTTGAAGCCATTAACTACACAGTATACAATCCCCAAGGCCTAAAAACATACAGCAAATCCTGAGACAGCAGAGTGACTTAAAACCAAATCCTGAGATGGTGCTCAGTTTTCAGTGGTACTGGATGAAGGAAATGCCAGCGACACTGTGTGTGCAAGAACAGGACACATAGTAATGTGGCCCATCTTTTCATTTCCTCTCTATATATGGAGCACGGACCTGGCAAGTCACTACAGCTTCTAGAGGAACAAAATCCAAGCATACTCCCCATCAAAATGACTGTTACTAAGGGACAAGGACTAGGGAGAGGACACACCTCCTGTACACTAATTACACCGCTGAACAGTTACTAGTCACTTTCCCACTATTGCCTTTCTGGAGCGATAAAACCAAAGCTAAGGCCTTGTGTACTACAGAAAAAACACTTTTAATATAGAGCATTACCCCTAGGTTCCCAACTTTAAAATACCGACTTATGCTGGGCGGTGGTGGCGCACGCCTTTAATCCCAGCACTCGGGAGGCAGAGACAGGAGGATCTTTGTGAGTTCGAGACCAGCCTGGTCTATAAGAGCTAGTTCCAGAACAGGCTCCAAAGCCACAGAGAAACCCTGTCTCAAAAAACAAACAAAAAATACCGACTTATTATGTGTTCCTGTAGACCACATGTGTTTACATGGCTGGGGAGGCCAGAAGGGTCAGATCCCGGGAACTGGAGCTACAGGTCATGGTTGTGAGGTGCCTAACGGGGTGCTATACACCAAACTCCAGACCATTAGAAGAGCAGCAAGTGCTCTTAAGCTCTGAGCCATCTCTCTAGCCCCTTCAGGTTTCTTGACTTAAAACAAACAAAACAAAAAAACCCACCACAGTCTTATGATGTAGCCCTGGCTGACCTGCCATATAGACTACAACTTGAACCATACAGACTTGGCCTTGAACTCACAGAAAGTTTCCCACTTGACCTCCTGAAATTACAAGTGTGGGTCACTGTGGTATGATGACTACTTTTTAATTTTTTTTTTTTGGAAGGGGTTGTTTTCGAGACAGGGTTTCTCTGTGTAGCTTTGGATACTGTCCTCGAACTATCTCTGTAGATCAGGCTGGCATTGAATACACAGAGATCCAGCTGCCTCTGTCTCTGAGATTAGAGGCGTGTGCCACTACCGCCTGGCTCCAGATATGATATTTTTGAGATATGATCTTGTTAACTTGCCCAAGCATGCCTTGAATTCGCTCTATAGCCCATAGTAGTCTTGAACTTTCCATTATCAGTGTGTGGTACGAAGCCTGGATCCCTATGTTTCTTCTGAAAGGTGTATTTCTGAAAGATTTGAAATCTGCAGAAAATGATAGGCACTAACAAACTCAAATGTAGAAGGTGTGTATCATAGAATTATGCTTTGTTCAATACTACACATTTGAGAGGGAGCCTGTAAGACAAATAGGAAAGATGCTTATCACAGTACCATGTAGCTGCACTGACGCTACAGTGTATACAGTGTCAACAAACCCATTGCACTGGCGGTCAGGGAAAACTCTAGCACATTGTTATATACAGTATGTAATATATGACAATGATAATGACTTATTATTTCATGTATTACTGAACCTTGAAAATCATTTCAGTTGGGCATGGTGGTGCACGCCTTTAATCCCAGAACTTGATCACTTGGGAGGCAACGGTAGGCAGATCTCTGTGAGTTAGAGGCTGTGAGTTTGAGGCCAGCCTGATTTATAGAACTAGCTCCAGGACAGATAGGGCAGTTACATAGAGAAACCCTGTCTTGAAAAAAAATCATTTCAGAGCCAGGCATGGTGGCATACACCTTTAATCCCAGCACTCAGGAGGCAGAGGTAAAAGGATGAATCTCTGTAAATTCAAGGCCAGCCTGGTCTACATATTGAGTTCCAGGAAAGCCGGGGATGTAGAGAAGAGACCCTTACTCAAAAAAACAAAACAAAAACCAGTCAGTTGATGGTGGCACATGTCTTTGGGCAGCAAAAGAGGCAGGCAGGAGTTTCGAGTCTTGCCTAGTGAACAGACGAAGTTCTAAGAAAACCAGAAAACAAAAACCAACCAAAACAAACAAGCAAGCAAACATCAGAGTGTCTTTCCTTTCATATGCTCCTAAAACGCCTTAGGTTGCATTTAAGAGCCAAGAAGGTTTCATAACCGTAGATGATAGTTCTATGCCTGTCACTGACTGGGGTACCTTTTACTAGTGCTCCTGCCCCTATCCCCCAATGTTTAGGGAAGCATCTGCTCCACCATACCTGGCTCCTGCAGACCCCTCAACATGACACAATGTGAACTTGAAGGGTTAATGCTCATGACACCCATCTTGGACAGGCCTAAGCTAATGTGAGTCTGTGCATGTGCATTCATTTTTGGAGGAATGAGATGCTGGGCGGTGGTGGCGCACGCCTTTAATCCCAGCACTCGGGAGGCAGAGGCAGGAGGATCTCTGTGAGTTCGAGACCAGCCTGGTCTACAAGAGCTAGCTCAAGGACAGCCAAAGATATACAGAGAAACTCTGTCTCGAAAAACCAAAAAAAAAACCCAAAAAAAAAAAAAAAAGAGAGAGAGAGAGAGAGAGAAGTGTTGGGAAATAGGTAGGATCTCATGTAATTCAGAATGGCCTTAAACTCCCTAGATAGTTGGTGCTAACCTTGAATTCCTCATCCACCTGAGTGTAGGAATCACAGGCCTGCAAACCACATATGGCTGTACCTTCATTTTACAAGTTTAAGAGCTAAAAACAAGCAAGCTCCAATTCACTTCCAACAAGGGTGTGAAGAAAGCACATGAGGGGCTGGTGAGATGGTTCAGTAGTAAAGGTTCTTGCCACCAAGACTGATCACCTGAGTTGGGTCCCTGAGACCCATAGGGAGAAGAAGATAACTTCTTACAAGTTCTTCTTTAACCTCCATAGCGTGGTTGAGTCCACACCATACGAAATGAACAAATGTTAAAAGTCAACAATGACTGGAGAGATGGCTCAGAGGTTAAGAGTATTGCCTGCTCTTTCAAAGGTCCTGAGTTCAATTCCCAGCAACCACATGGTGGCTCACAACCATCTGTAATGAGATCTGGTGCCCTCTTCCGGTCTGTAGAGATACATGCAAGTAGAACACAACAACAACAATCACAAAGGGCTAAAGAGATGGCTGACCAGCTAAGAGCACTTGCTGCTCTTAAGGAGGACAGGTGTTTGATTCCTAGCACACACATGGTGATTAATAACGTCATGTAACCAGCTTCAGGGAATCTGACACAATGTCTGGGTAGTCCACAGGTGGTAGGTTGGCCCAGAACCAGCAATACTGTAGCATCTCATCTTGAACTCCTTGCCCTCCTGTTTCCTACGATCACATGCTGAGCTTACAGTATAAAACACCATATTTGCAATATGTTCGTCTTTTTAAAGTTTGTTCAGTCTGGCAGTGTACTAAGACTATAATAGTAAGCTAAGGTCATTACTAAAGGTGACTGAAGTGTTCATAATGTGTTGTGGAATAATCTTTTTGTATACTGTGGAGAAGTGTCACTCATATTGGTTTAATAAAAAACTAAATGGCCAATAGCTAGGCAGGATTTTTGGGAAGGAGAATGCTGGGAGGGGGAAAGCAGGAAAGTCAGATAGACACAAAAACAAGCAGGACACACAAAATGGGAAAGAAGTAAAAGCCCCAAGGCAGAAAGTAAATTAATAGAAACGGGTTAATTTAAAAGAGCTAGTCAGAAATAAGCCCAAGTGGACTGGAGAGATGTCTCTGAGGTTAAAAACTCATTTAAAAATGTAAAGTTTTAGTTCTTGAAAGCTATTTAGGATAACAAATAAAGGTTAGTAACAGTATTAGTCATCTCTAACAATAAAACTTATAGTCATGCTGGGTATGTTTTGAAGGTCATACAAAGATACATTTTAGATAAATAGATAGTCTTCAAACACTTCAAAGACATACAGAATATGGCTTTTAAAATATTTTGTTAACATAAGGCTTACATCACAGTGAGACACAGCTGCTCCTGGCAGCACCAGTTTACTTCAGATAAGATGATGGGCACTGAAGAAACTCCACATGGAGTTTGCTTTCAATGTGATAAAACTACACATTTGGATAAGAAACTGCTCTTGTCATGATTGCTGACAGTATGCTGTATAAAACAGACAAGCAGGAGACAAAGAAAAAAAGTCTGTTGAACTTTTTGTCAAAATAAGGCTGGACAATTCTTCAAAATTCCTGCTTCATAAAAAATTCTGTCAGATAATCTAGGCCTACGGGCCAAAGATAGATGACCCAACTTTGTCCAGGCAGCCAGATGTCTGTCATGTCTATAAGTTTGGAAGTGGCTTGTAGTATACTTCCTGTTAACTCAGGTAATATTATATCCTTCTGGGGTCTTTGATGAAGTTGAAGACTAGATAGTTAGTTTTCTTTAGTTATGATAGAAAGTAAACTAGGTATAAAAGTTTGGACTCACCAAAATGGGATAAATAATAGAGTATTTTATTTTAATTTACCAAATATTACATACCACATATATCTACATACCAAATACTACATACTACTACAAATACATATAAGTATTTGATACTTACTATATATAGTCCTAACTTGACAACTGTTCTTATTATGTATAGTTTTACTACATTAAAAGTTAAAACTTTTCCTTTTTTTAATTTTTTTAAAAATGTTTTCTTCATTATTTATTATGTATACAGTATTCTGCCTGCATGCACACCTTCAGGCCAGAAGAGGGCATCAGATCTTATTACAGATGGTTATAAGCCACCATGTGGTTGCTGGGAATTGAACTCAGGACTTTTGGAAGATCAGTCAGTGATCTTAACCTCTGAGCCATCTCTCCAGCCCAAACTTTTCCTTTTTTAGACAAAGAAGGATAAATGCTGTGGAATAATCTTGTTGTCCAGTGGGAAGAAGTGTCATTCAGATTGGTTTAATAAAAAACTAAATGGCCGCAGGGCGGTGGTGGCGCACGCCTTTAATCCCAGCACTCGGGAGGCAGAGGCAGGCGGATCTCTGTGAGTTTGTGACGAGCCTGGTCTACAAAAGCTAGTTCCAGGACAGGCTCCAAAGCCACAGAGAAACCCTGTCTACACACTCAAAACAAAACAAAAACAAAAAAAAACCTAAACGGCCTACAGCTAGGCAGGGTTTTCGGGGCAGGAGAAACCTGAGAAGAAAGCAGGGAAGCCAGACAGACGTAGAATGAGTAGGACACAAAATGGGATACTGGTAAAAGCTACAAGGGAGAAAATGAACGAACAGAATTGGGTTCATATAAGTTATAAGAGCTAGCATGAAGTGTGTAGAGTACACAGCAGGGCACACTCATGTGTTCTTAGGCTACCATGTCTATTAACTCTTCACCAACATGTAGATCAGCTTCCAGTCCTGGAAGGTGAGGGCATGGTGAGGGCACATAGTACATCATCGTTTTTTTTTTTTTTTTATATTTTTAAAAGACAGGGTCTCACCATGTATCTCTGGGTGACCTATAACTTGATAAGTAGACGATGCTGGCCTCAAATTCATAGAGCTCTACCTCTCTATACTTCCAAAGTGCTGGGATTAAAGACATTTGCTACTATCCCTGGCTTATTTTAAATGTTTATTATACTTATTTATGTGAGTGCATACACTCGTGCACCATGGACAACATGTGGGGAAGTGAGAGGCTAACCTGTAAGAGTCTGGTTCTCATTAGGCAGTGGTGCAGAATGCTTTTAATCCCAGCACTCAGGATGCAGAGGAAGGCAGATCTCTGAATTCAAGGCTGGCCTGGTCTACAAGTGAGTTCAAGTACAGTAAGGGCTAAATAAAAAAACCCTGAGAGATTGTCTGGTTCTTTCCTTGAACCACACGGATTCCAGAAATTGAACTTAAACTGTCAGGATTATGCTAAATAATACCCCCCGCAGAAATAGATTGCATAATGCTTTATAAACGTTGAAATTTCTAACTGTTAATGAAAAAGGAACAGCTGCAGAAACACTAGATAATAGAAAAAGCTGCAGAATTAAATCGGCCTGTATACTTTAAAGATGTGTTGACCTCAGAATGGAAAACAAGATATGTTACACTGGAGAAGAGGTTACACTTTTACTTCCAAAGAAGAAAAGCTATGGATACCATCAAAATTGATAAAGGTTAGAACAAGATATCCTAATTAGAAGAGGTGATAGTTTATTAAACAGCATGATCATTCAATCTAAACGAACTTATAAAACTAATAAATACTTTTCATTTAATTGATTTGCCAAAAGGGAAACCTCCCCAAAGTTAGGGTTGGAGAAGGGTTTTATTTCTGTTTCCCCCCCCCCCAGAAGAACGAAGGCATCCAGATAAGGGATCTGAAGACCACTGGACAAAGGAGACATCTGAAGAAAAAGGACAAATTGTGCACAAAAAAAAAAAAGAAAGAAAAAGAAAAAAAAAAGCTCAAGAAGAATAAAGTGGCCTATTGGTATGTCCCATCTCTAACAGTATAACAGTTCATACGTCTTCCCAAAAGTTTGTTTCTGTTGTTCTCTACAGAGATATAATGCAAATGCTCTTTTTGTAGTCCCAGTTCAATTGAAAATTTAAAGCTGGCTTTGGAGTTGGATTGTGGCTTTCCCCTTCTCTAAACCCAAGAATGCTTGTTAAGTAAAATCCAAAATCTGTTTTATGTCAGAAGAGCCAAAAACCATAATTTAGGAACTATTTCATTGCCACTATTCTCATAATCTTTTCTTTTTATTTTGAATCTTTGACAGCTTTTCTTAAGGTGTAATATCTCAAAACTTAGAAGAGTAATATATATATTTTAACCTTTTTGTCATGGTATTAATGGTCATATAGAGTACTGGCTACTTCTAGAAAAAGGCTCCATCTAGCTTCCTGTACATGATTTTGGGTTTGAGTCTCTATCAGGTAACTAGGAATTAACTTTTTGTACTCTAGATATACATAACAAATATTGATCCTTTAACCACTCTGAGATCTGTTGAATATGACATTTAAAATGTTGACGTTTTCTGCAGTGAACCAGGACCACACTTAAGAGCAACCTCTGAAGTCTCCAAAAGGATGATGAGGAGCCACAATGACAATCCCACCAGGACTATGGTAACACCACTAAGCTGACAAACACCAGCCAACTATTGGCTTTGCACTACAAACTGCTCAGGACAATTTCGAGGTGTCTAGCTGAGATGATCCAGCCTCACAGACTACTCTAGCCAGGACTTGAGACAAGCCCTGAACTTTACCATTACACAGAGAATGGACAACAAATGATACAGCTACCTTTCCCAGAACTCGGCAATTAACCCAAATTTTTCTTTTCAGGATCCCTTAAAGATGCTGTCATCCCCAATCAGCAGAAAGCAATTTTAAGAGCACAACACCCACATTCCCAAGAAGTGGGCTGGTGGTTTTGATTTTTCATTGGATTATGGATATTTGTCATCACTTAGGGTGGTTGGTTACAAGTCTTTATTGGTAATGGTCAGGAAAAAAGTTGAACAGGAATTTAGATTCATGGTTCTTGTTTTGAAAAGAAAAAAAGGGGTACAAATATGATAGCATAAAAGTGTAGATTATTAAATCTACTCTGAAAAGAAAAAGGGAGTATATAGAAATAGGATTAAAAGGTAGATTATTAAATCTACTTTTAAATCAAAAAAGCAACTACTAGGTTTTAAATATTTTACATTGATATGGCTTTTGTATTTCAATAGAAATTTAAGGTTATTTTTGTTAAAACATATTATACAAATGTTTCTAATCTTGTTCAAAGTATTGTGTCAATACAGCTCATTTACTAATGTAAGGCAAATTTCAAGTCCTTATTAAAATCATTAATAAAGTTATTACCACCTCTTTAGGATAATAAGGAAATGCAGGTTAGTAGTTAGTCACCTATTAAAATCAACCTTGTAGTACTATTAGGTATAGTTTTAAGGTCAAACATTAACATATTTTAGAAAGACAAGGGGGTCTTCAAACACTTCAGAGATATACAGAATATGGCATTATGGCAATTTAAGATGTTTTATTAACAGGTTCTTTTGTTTTCTGACAATGAAACATGTCTCCTTCTGGCAGCACCAATCTACTTCAAAGATGATGGTCATCAAAGAAACTCCATATGGAATTTACTTTCTTTGGGGCAAAAGTTAGCCACTGGGCAAGAAAGTGTTCTTGCCTTGCCTGCTGACAGTACACAGTCCATACTGGACAGGGACACAAAGGAAAGAGCTGCTGACCTTTGCCAAGACAAGGAGGGACAGCCCTGCAGAATACGCTGCTTCAGAGAAAGTCTGCCAGATATGCTAGGCTGGTAGGCTGAAGATGGGTGCCCCAAGGTTACAGAAGAACCTGTGTGTCTGTTCAGGCAGCCAGTAGTTTCTGTCATTTCTCACATTTTTAGAAGTCACTTGCTTGCACTTCCTGCTCACTCAGTTAATATTATTTCCTTCTCAGGTCTATGATGGAGTTTAACACCTTATACTTATAGTTTTCTTTGTTAATAGATTCAAATACAGAGGTGTAAAAGTGTATAGTACTGAGAGAGATGAAAAGATAATTGTGATATGCAAATTAGGATAGGAGGTGAATAAGGCACTGTTTTTTAGACTCACCAAGACAGGAGACATGGAGTATTTTCTTTGAATTTCTCAAATGCAGACTGTTGATGTATTTATTGCCTATATATATTAGTTATTGTACTTATTGTACAGTTTTTCTTATATTAGTTATAACCTTTTTAAATTTTAGACAAAAAAAGGTAAATGTGGTATTTTGTTTGTGCTCTAACAAATCAAGTTTGTCTGAAGATCAGAGGGCAGACCTAGCCACTACTTAACCACAGAGGTATTAGGGTCTGTACAGACGGACAGGAAGTGATATGGATTGGGAGAGAGGAAGTGATAAGGGAGGGTGGAGACAGGAGGAGCTCAGCCTCTAGAGGTAAGAACTCTACAGGCTGGCTGCTCTGCTTCTCTAATCAGGGAGCTCTCACCTGACTCTGGGTTTTTATTATTAAGAACGATTAGAATTTGCACCACAGTGTGTTTTTGGCACAGAAACCTTGTATGTAAGCCCAAGCTTGCCTTGAACTTGCAGAGATCCTCCTGCCTCACCCTATCTAGTATAGCTGAGATTACTCTTGTGCACGCCCACATCCAGCCTCTGATTTCACCATGTGGGTCTCAGGGACTGAACTCAGGAGACTGACTGGCAAACAGCTGTTTTGTCTGCAGGGAACCTTCTTTTATGAAAGGCTCATGAGAAGGCCCAAGAGCCTCTCTCCAGGTTCTGTAAGATCAAACAGTCCCTGAAAGAGGACGTTCTTCAGTGGAAGCTGCCTGCTAGTGGTGTGGAAAGCACCAGGAATGCATGCTAGGCAGGCATTTTGCTTTTTAAGCTACCTTTGAGTCACACGCTCCAACTAACCCCAATAAATCAATGGCTCACCATACAGACTTCGGTGGTCTGTAATTAGTGTCCTATCTAGACTGAATATATACAGCCGATAGTGTCTCCCTAGGAAAAGTAATCCAATACTGAGATGGGAAAATTACAAGTTTAATGTCAACTTGACTACATAGCAAAACTGATAGAAAAAAAAAGACAAAATAAAATTGTGCTTTGCTCAGTTCTCTGTATTTTAAGTTTTGAACAAATTTATAATAAATTTTATTTATTATAAAATAATCTAATACAATTACTAGAAGAAATAAATTTAAACTTGACTCTGAGCAAATGAGCGATGATGTTTTGCTTCATTATGTAGCCTTGGTTGGCTTTGAACCACAGATAACTGCCTGACTCTGCTCCCAAATGACAGTATTAAAGGGCAGGAGAGTTTTCTTTTCAGGCTCTCTCGTAGACAGGCAGCTTCGGTCTCTCCTCTCTCTCTCCCCACCCCCTTTCTGCCCTTCTCCCTTCCCTTCCATAACCCCTAAATAAATATCCAACTCACTCTGTATGGTGTGCCTAATCCGTCTCTCTCTTGCCAGTCCCCCACTGCCACATGGAGACCTGGAGACCTGCCACGTGGTCTTGTGTGCTGTCCCTGCCTAGGACTGCCCACTGCCTGGGACTTGCACCATCCTGGGACCCCGTCTGCTGCCGGGCACCAGCCAGCTGCCCACAAGGCTTGCTGGGGACCAGCCACCTTCCTGTCGCCTGGTCTTGTGCGCAGTCCTTGCTTGGTCTGGCTGCTTACAGCAGCAACCTGCCGGGGACTCACAGCAAACCCATTACACTCTCTATATACAGACTTGAAGTGGTTTAATTTATCCCCACCCAAAGGAGAATGAATTGTTAGGAGAAATATTTTTATATGAAATGTTAAAGGAATTTGTAAACCGAAATCAAGCCTGCCATTTTAGAAGCTTAAAGAGCTAACGTAATTTCTAGGTACAGGCCTCAGAGACAGATCACCCTCACCTTAAGGCGTTTGAACTAAGAGCTCTGATAGTGGTGCTGGATAGTCGGTTCAGTAGCTGACAGCACAGGCTGCTCTCGCAGAGGCCCTGCACCCACATGGTAGCTCATAACTCTCTCTAACTCTAGTTTTATGCACATGGTGTCTATAAACTAAAACACACACACAAATATACACAAAATAAATAAATTTTAAATAAATAAATGGCAGGAGAAAGCATGTCCAGCGTTTTGTTTCTTGGGATGTCTTATGCCCAAGAGTCTCCTACCTTAGCCTCCTAAGTGATGTCATTATATGTGATTTAAGTGGCAGCACCACTATTCCTGGCTGCTGTTTTCACTCTTAATTAAAGTAGGACC
Organism: Dicrostonyx torquatus; assembly: GCA_028555095.1. Taxonomy (NCBI): domain Eukaryota; kingdom Metazoa; phylum Chordata; class Mammalia; order Rodentia; family Cricetidae; genus Dicrostonyx; species Dicrostonyx torquatus. The sequence goes on from JAQHUG010000041.1 coordinate 2,005,456, forward strand.
AAGAGTTCAAGTCATAGTGAGCTAGACAGAGACCAGCCTGGGTAATATAAACCATGTCATAAAACAAACCCCTGGGCTGGAGAGATGATTCAGCAGTTAAGAGCACTGACTGCTCTTGCAGAGGACTTGGATTCAGGACCCAGCTCCCACATAACAGCTCATGTAACTCCAGGATCCAACACCCTCACACAGACAAATATGCAAACAAAGCATCAATGCACACAAAATTAAAAAGTAAATTATTGACAGGCAGTGGTGGCGCACGCCTTTAATCCCAGCACTCGGGAGGCAGAGGCAGGTGGATCTGTGAGTCTGAGGCCAGCTTGATATACAGAGTGAAAAACCTATCTTGAAAAACCGGCAATTTTACCAAAAGCAATCTACAGATTCAACGCAATGCCCAGCAAAATCCCAGAAAAATTCTCCAAAGACCTCGAAAGAATGGTACTCAACTTCATATGGAAAAGCAAAAAAACCCAGGATTTCCAAAACAATCCTGTATAATAAAAGAACTTCTGGAGGCATCACAATCCCTGACTTCAAACTCTACTACAAAGCTACAGTACAGAAAACAGCCTGGTACTAGCATAAGAACAGACAGGAGGACCAATGGAACCGAATAGAAGACCCGGATATCAATCAACACATCTTCGAACACTTGATTTTTGACAAGGAAGAAAATAATATCAAATGGAAAAATGAAAGCATATTTAACAAGTGGTGCTGGCATAACTGGATATCAACATGTAGAAGAATGAAAATAGACCCATATCTATTACCATGCACAAAATTCAAGTCCAAATGGATCAAAGCCCTCAAAACATAAAGCTAGCCACACTGAACCTCATAGAAGAGAAAGTGGGAAGTACACTCGAACGCATTGGCACAGGGAACCACTTCCTAAATATAACCCCAGCAGCACAGACACTGAGAGACACAATTAATAAATGGGACCTCCTGAAACTGAAAAGTTTCTGTAAAGCAAATGACATGGTCAACAAGACAAAACGGCAGCCTACAGAATGGGAAAAGATCTTCACTAACCCCACACATCAGACAGAGGTCTGACCTCTAAAATATACAAAGAACTCAAGAAATTGGACACCAAAAGATAACATAATCCAATAAAAAAAATGGAGCACAGACCTAAACAGAGAACTCTCAACAGAGGAATCTAAAACGGCTGAAAGACACTTAAGGAAATGCTCAACATCCTTAGTCATCAGAGAAATGCAAATCAAAACAACCTGAGATTCCATCTTACGCCTGTAATGGCCAAGATCAAAAACACTGATGACAACTTATGCTGGAGAGGTTGTGGGGAAAAGGGAACACTTCTGCATTGCTGGTGGGAATGCAAGCTGGTACAACCCCTTTGGATGTCAGTGTGGAGATTTCTTAGAAAATTAGAAAACAGTCTTCCTTAAGACTCAGTAATACCACTTTTGGGTAATATCCAAAGGATGTTCAATCGTGCCACAAGGACATGTGCTCAACTATGTTCATAGCAGCTTTGTTTGTCATAGCCAGAACCTGGAAACAACCTAAATGCCCCCTGACTGAAGAATGGATAAGGAAAATGTGGTACATTTACACAAGGGAGTACTACACAGTAGAAAAAAAAAAGACATCTTGAATTTTGCAGGCAAATGGACAGAGCTAGAAAACATTATTTTGAGTGAGGTAACCCAGACACAGAAAGACAATTATCACATGTACTCACTCATAGGTGGTTTTTAAACATAAAGCAAAGAAAGCCAGCCTACAAACCACAATCCCAGAGAACTTAGACAACAATGAGGACACTAAGAGAGCTAATCTACATGGAAAGTAGAAAGTAGAAAAAGACAAGATCTCCTGAATAAATTGGGAGCATGGGGACCTTGGGAGAGGGTTGAAGGGGGGAGGGGAGAGGCAGGGAGGGGAGCAGAGAAAAATGTAGAGCTTAATAAATATTAATTAAAAAATGAAAAAAAGGGCACTGGAGAGATGGCTCAGTGGTTAAGAGTACTGGCTGCTCTTCCAGAGGTCCTGAGTTCAATTTCCAGCAACCATATGGTGGCTCACCACCATCTGTAATGAGATCTGGTGCCCTCTTCTGGTGTGTGGGCATACATGGAGGCAGAATGCTGCATACATAATAAATAAATCTTAAAAAAAAAAAAAAGGAAAGAAAGAAAGAAAGAAAGAAAGAAGCCAAGTGGTGGCACACACCTAGCACCTGAGAGGAAGAGCCAGTTGGATCGTTTTGTGAGTTGGTCTACAAAAATGCTATCAGGCCATCCCAGGACTACACAGAGAGACCCTGTCAAAGAAGAAGCGGGGCAGGGAGAGGAAGAAGGAGGAAGAGAAGAACAAAGAAAAGAAACAGAAGCCAGCAGTCTGGCCAGTTTGTTGGGGCTGCCTGTCATCCTGGAAGATCACAAATTGGAGATCACCCTGTCTCAAAGAGAAAAGGAGCAGTGAATTATGTGCCACGTAACCTGGTGTGGGGCAAAGAGGAACCTGTGCCCTCTGTGAGAGCCTGGGAAAAAAAAAACCCTCCCCATTATCTTGTTAAAATTTGAAAACTGGAGGGGTCCCTAACTCTGCCTTTCAAGGTCCAGTGGCTGCTGGTCTCACAGTGAAGTGTAGCTGAAAGGGGAAAGACAGCTTGTATTCTCGTGGCTAGCTGAGCCAGTGGATGTTTGGCCTACAAGTATTCAGTCATTGGTGAGAAATTCACATTAGCGTACATGGACACCCCTTGGAGAAACAATACAGAAATAAACTATTCTATTCCCAACAAGCCATTCCCTTACTGGTAAAAATATTTTTAAAATTTTTTCAATGTTTTCTTTATTATTTATTATGGATACAGTATTCTGCCTGCATGTATACCTGCAGCCCAGAAGAGGGCACCAGATCTCATTATAGATGGTTGTGAGCCACCATGTGGTTGCAGGGATTTGAATTCAGGACCTTTGGAAGATCAGTCAGTGATCTTAACCTCCGAGCCATCTCTCCAGCCCCTAAAAATTTAAATAACCTTAAAAGTAGGCGTGCACAATGAAGAGGCAGAAAAAAGGGTTAGGCGGTACCTCTTGGTATCCTGCTGCCTTGATCACACAAGGCTCAGCTCAGTCCCCAAAAGTACCATCAAAATGACAGCAAGCCAACAAATAAAATAAAACCCCAAACACTATTTTTAAAAATGAAAAAATAAGCTGAGTGGTTGTGGCACATATCTTTAATCCTAGCACTCAGGAGGCAGAGGCAAGCAGACCTCTGTGAGTTTGAGGCCAACCTGGACTACAAAGTGAGTTCCAGGATAGCCAGAGGTACACAGAGAAAACCTGTCTCAAAAAATGAAACCAAAAACAAGAAACCAAAATGAGAAAGCGCTATTCTGGTATTATTTCCAATTGTGTACACATAAAGAGCACACCTTCCACAGAGAGCATGACTGTCTTTAGAAAGAAGCAGAGCCTGACTCAGCATCGCCACTATGATCAGATATAAAGATAAGAATTTTGAGATTCATGCGGTTAAAATAAATACAAAATATTCTGACTCACCTTACAAGGGCAAGCAAATTGTCAAGAAGTCTCAGGATCTGCTCTGTGCAGGGGTTACGGAAGATTGGATTTCCACTGGGTGTGTAACCCACCAAAAACCCCCCAGCTCTGGCCTCTTCTAGGTCGGAAGGCCAGCTAGTTCTTCTCAAAACCCCGAGAATGCCATGCACACAAAAGGTTATCTACAGAGAAAAATGAGGAACAGGAGGGAATAAGAGGCAAAGCATTAGTACTTATGGTGACAGCACAGTAAGAGAGGCAGAGGGAGGAAGAAGCCTCTGTATCTCCCACCCCGGCAAGATTCCTGTCGTTTTCTTTATGGTCCAGTTCAAGAGGGGTCTTTTCACTGCCACTTTGGGACCATGGTAGCTCTGGAAGCTTCCTTCTCATTAGGATGTCTTTCCAGGGTTAATGACCCTCTCTCATGGTACCTTGGGTAGAGTATGGATTGGATGAGCTCTACTATCAGTGTGTTGAAATTGGTGTTTAAATGGCCATTTTTTACCTTTGACCTTCCACCTGGGACTCCAGAGCTTGCACCCTAGCCCCCAACCCCACATGCAGGCTATCATGTGGCTTTCAGCATAGAGGCTGATCTGAGTGCCAATGCACTGGAAAGCCTCAGGCTTTCAAGGTTTGGCCATCACTTAGGACTTCACATGCCAGAGAGCAATAGCAGGGAGGACTCAACCTGCGACCGAGTTCTGACCTACTTCCTCATTACACCTCCAGTCTTCCGAGCTACTTAGGAATCCTTAAAACCAAGATAATGACTTCACAGAAAAGACCATCTGCTCTGATGTGAGAACTAACTCAAGAAGACTAAAGAAAAGAAAGAAGCCTAGAGCAGGAGGAGATCCTGGGTTGGTCTCTCACTAGCATAGACAAAACAAATCTGACAACTTGTAAATGGCCACACCCTACTCCTGCCTGTGGCAGTGCGACTTCCCATTCCCAGCAGTCTTACTCGGGCACGGTTTGCGCCACATGGATCCTCCACAGCTGGGTCACAGGCTTTCAGGTCAGCACCCACATAGGCAATGAAGGCATCAATATCTGTCAGCACTCTGAAGGTTGGGAGGAAGAAAAGTACATCATGACTTTCTTTTTAAGACATAGATTTACTTTATTTTTAGCCAAGTGTATATCTATTTGCCTATTTGTGCAGGTGGAGGCCAAAAGAGGCCATTGGGTCCCCTAGAGCTAGTTATAGACAGTTGTGAACAGTCAACTTGATGTTTAGCACTGAACTCTGGTTATCTAGAAAAGTAGTAAGCTCTCATAATTGCTGAGCCATTCCTCCAGCCCCTATATCATAATTTAAAAAAAAAAGCTAAAACAACCCAGGTATTTGTTTGTTTGCATCTATGTCTGTGAGTGTGTCTGGTACCGCAGAGTTCAGAAAAGGCCCTGGATTCCTTGGGACTGGAGTTACAGATGGTTGTGAGACACCATGTAGATGCTTGGAAATGGATGAACCTGGGCCCTCTCCAAGAGCAATAAATGTACTTTTAATACCTGAGCCACCTCTCTCTAATGCCCCCAGAATGGTGTATGTTCTGCTGGACTAAAGGCCTGCATGCTCCACAGCTTCCCTGGATCATGACGGTAAGGAAGGACAATTTCCTCAGCAAGAGCTAACAGCAGACAGACCAAACATGATTTTCCCTGGTGTGTAATCCCAGCCCGTGAAAGGAAGAAGACAATGATCAGCAGTTGAAGGTCGTGCTGGGCTCTGTGGTTATTATCTAAAGGCCAGCCGTGGTTACAGAAGACCCTATAAGCTAACAGATTGTTAGACACCAAACATCAGTTTTTATAGTGAGAGGAATTTAATCATATGAATTATAAGCTGCCATCTGAAAGTTTATGTTAATATACCCACTTCCATATATCACCGCATTTTTTACATATTATCTTGCATAAATTAAAAAGTTGACAAAATAAACAGGTTCTCTACATGTGGACAACACAGGTACCACTGTGATTGTTTCTCCAAAGGTGTTGAGGTTGCATGGCAAATATCACACAGCTTTACACTGCTCTTATTGCCCACTGCTTCCCCTACCAAACATCCACGAGCAAGGCTACATTTTCAGATAGGAGATTAAATGTTGAGAGAGCTTAAGGTATCACTTGATAATGCTGGCACAGCCCCACATCTTTACACCCTCCCCAGACTGGTACAGCCCGGCATCCTTATACCCCCTCCCTCAATCTGGCACAGCTTTGGAAATAGACTCAAGTGCAGTCAGGGTTAGTGGTCCCCAAGATCTCTTGTACCTGCACATTTCTTCAGAAAGCCAGATGTTGACCACTGGTGCCATCAGCTCTTCTAAGAATAACTTTTGTCGCTCATAATTCTTAAATTGGTTACTAATGAGAACCAGGGCTTCCATGAGGGCGCTCTTCTCCATCTGGGTCAGGAGCAGCTCATTGGAGAGGAGTTGTTTCACATGGCTATAAAGCATGTCAAAATTGGGCTGCATATCACAAAGAAAAAAGGCCTGACTTTCAGAGAGATAGGCCACTCAAGAATGCCAGAAAACCAAGACAGTCTCTGGGGGATCAGGCTGTGTAATTTGTCATAATGTCTATCGCTGTCTGAACAGTAAGGAGACAGGCCAAAGGCAGTTGTGTCTGATACTTTTCTACATCAGTGTTACTGTACCTTCATCAAAATCAATCTATTGTTTATACACAAAAACAGCTACTATGCATTCAGAAGCAATTTCAAAGTAACTTTTTCAAGTGGGCTAATGTTAACTTCTTAAAGAACCCCCACAAAAATTGCTAAAATCTGCATCTGGCTTTTCTCAAAAATCAGACAACCATTTGTAATAGGAATTGAAATAGGAATTGAATAGGAATTGAATTGAAACATCACAGAGTAAGAGTATGTTCATTTATAGGGGTAAACTTACTCATTCACACACAAAAATAGCCATTCATCTTGAGGGGCTAATTCAATTAAATTTTAAGCTGTATTACTAGGTCAGTGGTTCTTAGCCTGTGGGTCATGATCTCTTTGGGGATCGCACATCAGATGTCCTATATATCAGATATTTATATTATAATTCATAACAGTAGCAAAATTATAGTTATGAAGTAGCAACGAAAATCATTTAACGGCTGGAGGTCACAACATGGGGAACTGTATTAAAGGGCCATAGCATCAGGAAGGTCCTAGGTAAAGGAAGAACACACCAACTCAAGCCATCTACAAAAAGGACTCAGTGCTGACGCAGCCAGGGTGCAGCAGCTTACCAAAACAAGATCAGGATAGTCCCGACACATCTTGTTGATGGAAGAACAAGCATGTCTCCTCACATTCCTCACTGCACGAGTCCTGGGGGCCTAGAGAGACAGTCCCCAAATGAAGAGATATCGATACAACTCATTAATGTAGCTGGAGAGCAGTACCAGTCAGCAGATTCATAGTCTCCATGAACCTGTGTTCAGATTTGCCCCAGATGCCTCCAGAAAAACACCTTATGACTACATGTTTTGCTATCCCTTCCATATACACCAAAGGGGGGGGGGAAAGATTAAGTATGAGTATGAGGTATTCACAATTAAGCTTACAAGAAATTAGAATCCGATAATTTAATGAATCATCTCTGCTGGGCATGGCGGCACATGCCTATAATCCTAGCACTGGCAGGCAGAGGCAGGAAGGCTGAGGTTAAGGCCAGCCTGAGATGCACAGTAAGACCCTGCTTCAAGAAATAACCCAAAATAAATCAGAAAAATGGCCTTACCTTACTTTCTCCAACAGTTTCAAAAGTAACAGATGAAAATAACTGCGGGAAAAAGAAAATACATGTTCACTCCTGTGTTTTTAAAAGAACATGGATTCCCAACAAACACTGCAAGTGTATTCTTGGCATCAACCTGGCGGCAGTGGAGGCGGCAGGAGGCGCCTCCCATTGGGGTCATGGAACTTCAGAAGTCCACTTTTTCAGACATCTCAGTGAGAGGCTCAAGAGCCGCATCTTGACCAACATTTATAAAGTAGAAGGTGGGGATTCTCAGATCCATCAGTCTATGTCATCAGCCAAGGACATGTCTCTTTTCTATTTTTAAACAAGAGACAGACCACCTAAGTCCATTTTGCAACTGCTCCTCCGCTCCTTCACTGAAGCAGAGAGGGTGTTTCCTCAGCCTCCACAGTAGGACACTGGCCTGAGGGCAACTCAAAAAACCCACTGGACTTCTCTAACTCTCCGTGAACTTCTGTTGCTAGTCTGCGTCTCCAGGTGCGGCTGGCATGTGCACAGCATTGTCTTCCTCTCCCGAGTGAGTTCTTCCTCCTGGGATAGGCAGGCTTGGGTTCCTTACTCTCTGCACTGCTGCTCCACTGATGCTGATACTGGATTCCCTGCTAGAGCTACACCCTTCCAAGTGTATACCCAGACCGCTTCCCATGATTAAATGTCTAGTCTTTTTTCTTTGCTTTTTACATTTATTTATTCCTTTTATATGTATGAGTATTTTGTCTGCATGTTTGCCTACATCACATGCTTTCCTGGTGCCTGAGACCAGCAGAAGCGTCTAAAGGGTCTCTGGCACTGGAGCGGAGGTTGTGAGCAACCGTGCTGGGAACTAAACTCTGGTCCTTTGCAAGAACAGCGAGTGTTTTTAAGCAGCACTCCAGTCATCCTACACTTACAGTCTTGGTATGATAATGCCTTAATTTTATCTCATCATCCCCTGAAATTTAGACATCTAAACTCCAATCGCCATATTGAGAGCTATCTTAATTTTAACGCTTTACATGAACTTCAAATGCACTGAATCAGAAACCTGAAAAATTATCCAGCCTCTCACAATTCCCACCATCAATCTAACACACTTGGAAACGTTCCGTAGCTCTCCTTTCTGTTTCCTAGCAAAAAAGCCTCTTCACTGCAATACCATATGAGTAGGTGTCACGTCTGTTGATATGCTCTTCTCCACAACGGTCCTGAGCACTAAGATCCTAGCATAGTGCCCAATCCACAGGAAGCACCAAGTAAAATCATCTAATAAATGAACACATACGGCTGCCTCTTGAACAATTTATAACATATACTTTCAAACAGTTACAAAACGTGACTGACATTTTAAAATAAAATTTGCAAAGAAGAAAGCCTTATTTATACCTTGGAGAAGACGTGGGGCAGTAACTCAGGTTTGTATGTGACAAATGGAAAGAGTGCGGAAACATTGGTGAGGACACAGGACAGGATGAGAGGATCCTTCATCTCAAAGTTCAAAACCATCTGCAGCAGTTCTATCCCATCACTCACTGGGACTTCCTGGGACAGACAGGAGAAAAGTCAATAGGACCACCACCACAGACATATGTTCTCCTTCTCCTTAGATCTGGGGCTGTAAATACACAATACAGCTGGCATACATGTCGGAATCACCGCACACACAAGTGGTGTGTTGTGTTGTTGCTGGGCTGAACCCAGAGCCTCGTGGTGACTAGGACAATGCTCTACCACCAGCTAAGCCTCAGTTCTTCCCCCACTGCCCCTACTTTGTGTCTTGAGACAGTTTAAGTTTGTCCAAGCTGGCCTTGAGCTCAGTCTGGAGGCCAAGATAACTTTGAATTTGTAATCCTTCTGTCTTAGCTTTCCAAGAAGTGGGGATTATAAACCTGTAGTATGATGCTCAGTTTATACACTGTTCTTTAACTATTAAAATCTAAATCACTGTCCCATTTTATTAAAAAAAATTCTGCCTTGCCGGGTGATGGTAGCACATGCCTTTAATCCCAGCACTTGGGAGGCAGGCAGATCTCAGTGAGTTCGAGGCCAGCCTGGTCTACAAGAGCTAGTTCCAGGACAGACACCAAAAACTACAGAGAAACCCTGTCTTGAAAATAAAAGAATAAAAAAAAATTTCTGCCAGGCAGTGGTGGTGCACACCTTCACCTTTAATTCCAGGACTTGGGAGGCAGAGGCAGTCATATCTCTGTGAGTTTGGTCTACAGCATGAGTTCAAGGACAGCCAGGGTTACAGAGAAACACTGTTGGGGCTGGAGAGATGGCTCAGTGGTTAAGAGCACGAGCTATGTTTTCAGAACCAGGTTTAATTTCCAGCACACACATTGCAGCTCACACTTGTCTATAATTCCAGTTCCAGGGTTTCTGACATCTTCACACAGATGCGCATGCAGACAATACACAGATAAACATTAAATAAAAATTAAAAATTACAAATAAAAGAGAAATCTTGTCTCAAAAAAAAAAAAAAAAAAAAAACTCCAAAATTCCCTAAGTGGCTACATCACAGCAGGGATATATCATTCTCACCAGAAACACACACACACACACACACACACACACACACACACACACGCTTAGCTAGAGATCACTGCTATTGAGGACTGAAGAGGCAGAACTGTGACAGGACTGCCACAAGTTCAATGTCATCCAGCACAGCAAGACACTGTCTCAAGAAAATAAGTAAAATAAATCCTTTTGCTTAAATTTCCAATTAGTTTATCTGAATAAGAAATTTTAGGGGAATGCCTAAATTTGTTGTTTCAAGCTCTATTTTTCTTTTAAGATTTATTTTTATTATCTCTCTGTGAGTAAGTATGTGGCAAGCTGCTTCTATTTGTGGTGGAGGTGAAAAACGGGCAACCTGCAAACTGTCAGACTAGCAAACACAGGCAGGCTAAGCCTGTCACCTGCGCGCGCGCGCGCACACACACACACACACACATACACACACACACACACACACACACACACACACACACACCCTCCCCTCCCCCAGGACGAACACTAAAGGCTTCACGAAGATAAAACCTTTTCACCCACATATTCACCAAATACTTATCTCTCAAGATTAACTCTAACCCAGGACTGGGCATAGCTAAGAAGTCAGGTGCAATACCGGAGATGAAATCATCAGCAACACAAGAAGAGGGAAAATGAAGGGCCCACTATACAATCCTGACACAGCAACCAGACATCATCAAACCATGAGAAGTCGATCTCCTGCTTCCAAGCAAGATCAGGCCCATACTTATATGCCCACTGGAAGTGCCTGAACTAAAGACAACAGGAAGGGAGCCAGCAGGATTGCTTCCCTTGACAGGTAAGGGAAGTGTTTACAGTACCAGACGCACCAGGCTTCTCCTAGGCCAGGGTTTCTGATTGAGGGCCCTGACTGTCCTTCAACTTACTTTGTAAACCAAGCTGACCTTGAACTCAGAGACCTGCCTGCCTCTGCCTCCAGAGGGCTTGGATTAAAAGTGTGTGTCGTCACTGCCCAGCAATGCACTTACTCTTTTAAATAAGTATATCACTACCTGTAAATAAACACAACTTGAAAAAAAAAATGCAGAATCCAAGTAGGTTTTGCTACTTTATGGGGCAAACTCAGAGCGTCTTCATTTCGAACTGAAAAGCAGATGACATTAGTCACCCTGAGATCTAATTTGAAAGGGCTTGTTTACACAGTTAACCAAGAACACACCGTGGTGCAATTACCCCAAACTACCTGTGGTTTAATTATTTTGATTTAGCTAATACGGACAATACAGCATGTGCGGCTATCCTGTGACTTACAGCTAAGGTAATGTTCTAACTGAAGGCGAGCAGGTGACTATCAATGATTGCTCTGGGGAGGGCACTGCACCCAGCCCAGATCTTATGCTGCACTCGCACAGCAGAGAAAACTGATTTATGAAGAGCACCTTTTAGGATGATCCCTGTTTCTGTCACCGTCCTGGCTCCCATGCACTAACAAGCTCAACAACTACCCCCTCAAAATGGACAGTAAATGTGAAAGGGTTTAGAGTCCCGGACCTGAGGTTTGGTCTCAGCTCTACCATTTATTTTGTGTAAGCCTGAGTATGTATTTAACCTCTCGAAATCACGTTTTCTACTTTGTAAGATGCACATCCATGTTTCCCTATTCATCTACCGGTTTACAAAACGGCAAAAATTATTTAGTCAGCATAGGAAAGTTACTTACTTCTTTGTCTATTGTTCGAAACATATGGTTGATCACACTTTCCAAAAAGAAAGTCATGGCTTCCCACTGCACAAATGATGATGAGAAGATGGAGCAGTAGCCTCCCTCTCCGGCTCCAGCTGTAGAACATGCTTTTGAAACACACATGCAGATACTTATCAGTGTGGTAGGACAGCAGAACAGAGAGACACACAGGGCTCAAAGAGCACTTGGTAATTTCAGAAGAAAAGGAGCAGAGATCTGCCAGCTCTCACACATGAGGAGTGAGAAGGCTGCTCTGCTCCCCAACCTGTTTCCACAAACAGTCTGCTGAGACTGTGCATGTAAGTATGCATGTGGCTTACAAAGCACCTGAAAAACATTAATTGCTACCCTTGTTAGATGGCAATCTAGGAGACTCCAAATAATTAATATTTGAGATCAGAAAGAACTATTCCAGCCAGATGGTAGTGGCGTGCATACCTTTAATCCCAGTACTTGGGAGGCAGAGGCAGATCTGTGAGTTTGAGGCCAGCCTGGTCTACAGAGTGAGTTCTAGGACAGCCAAGGCTACAAAGAGAAATGCTGTCTCAAAAAACCATAAAAAAAAAAAAGAAGAAGAAGAAAAGAACTATTCCAACGAGCTGAAAAGATGGCTCAGCGGTTAAGGGTACCAGCTGCTCTTCTGGAGAACCTGGGTTCAATCCCCAGCACCCACATGGCATCTTACAACTGTCTGTATCTCCAGTTCCAGGAGATCCAACACCCCCACATAGACATCCATGTAGACAAAACACCAATGCACGTAAAATGAAAATAAATTATTTTTCCGGGCGGTGGTGGCTCATGTCTTTAATCCCAGCACTCAGGGAGGCAGAGGCAGCAAGATCTCTGTGAGTTCAAGGCCAGCCTGGTCTACAAGAGCTAGTTCCAGCGCAGGCTCCAAAGCCACAGAGAACTCGGATGAAGCAAGTTAGGTTTAGATATGCATTTGATTAATGGTGTCCCTGAAGGGAAACATTAAAAACAACGCCTGTTGATTCTATTAGAAGAGAAAAACTAAGACAAAGCTGACAGGGATATGGTGGCTTCACCCTAATCTAAACTACAGCCGCATACCGAGTATTATCTATTTTTCTCCTCTGTGAGCAAAGGAAAACATTACCTAGGGGAAAGGAAGTAGGCAGTGGGCAATGGGATTTAAAAAAAAAAAAAAAAACAGTATTAGCAAACTGCTCTGATATGTAACTCTGGCTTATCTCCTATACTCAAATTTCGTACATTAACATTTAGTAATAAGACAAAAAACAGAATCACTAACAGTTCACAGGTCCCGTGTCAATGGGAGCCGACAGCTGGTACTTGAGCCACTCTGCGGCCATCTGGAAGCTGGTCTTAGTATCCAGGCGGCACACCCATCTCAACACTTCGCCTTGCTGGGCTCGGGAGGCTGACAAAAGGAGAACATGAATCAATACCTGGCATGCAGTACTCAACAGCTGGTCATTTATTCAGCTGTGGGCACTGGTTTGACATTCATGTTCTAGATCCAATAGTGGCTCATTATAGGATTCTTGAATTCAATTAAAGAAGTTGCCAGACAGGATATAAGATGGTCTAGCTGCTGTGGACAACAGCCTTATTTCTCAAAAAGTTCAACATGAGAGGGTACTGGAAGAGATAAATACAATTCATGGGCATAGAACACAGTGTGGAAATGTGGCACCAGCATCCTTCTGCAAGAATTTGGAACTTCAGATGTTTTCCAGGTTTGTAGATGCGTCACACCCATGATCACAGCACAGGTGCCATTCTGAGAGTGCTGGAAGGAAGCGTACCATTGAAGAAAGCATTGAAGTCCTCATCGCTGTCAAAGTCAAACCGAGAGTATTCACAGCTGGGGCTGTCTGTCTTAGAAGGAAAGCCCATCTGGAATTAGAAAGACAATCAAGGAAAAGAATGGACCTACTGAAGAGTATGTGACCTTCAGTACCAAAGTCCTTCATGATTCAGCCAAGAGGAACCAAGGGTTTGCATGACAGCAACTACATCTGTTCTACCCCCAAATCCAGCCAGCACTCCAGCTCCAACACTCTAGAGAGTAATTAAGGAGAACACAGGCAGCTGATATGCTCCTCTAGATTCCTCAGACACAAAAACTTCCGGGGTTCATTTAAGATCCAAGTATGAACATAGCTCAAAAAGAAGTACTAATTCCATATGCAATAAAGTTGAGGGATCAGCAATTGCTTGTTTCATCATATTACACAACCAAGCTGAGTATAATGACACACATCTACAATCCTAGCATTTCAGAAGAGGCAAGATGATCTCCAAGTTCAAGGGTAGCTTTAGCTACACAGCACTTCCAGGACAGACTGAGTTACAGTGAGACCCTGTCTCAAAAGCAAACAAAAAAAAAACCATAAAACTAGATCACAGTATGTGTTAGATAAATTCTTGAGGAAAGAGAGTCCTACTCTCTGACTTTCAACCTACAATGAGGGCTAGGATGTGTTGGTATGTATGTGTGCATCTTGCCTAGCATGTATAAAGCCCTGGAAGGAAGGTAAGAAGGGAAGGAGTGAGGTCCTCCAGCTGCAGCTCTTTAGCAGATCTGAGAATTTCTATAAACAAGTCTTTGAAGGGGGAGCAATCATAGCTGCTACCCTCATTCCTCACATGCATTCCCAACTTGCATATGCCCTTCAGAAAAAATCCTTAGATATGATTCCATCTTAGAATCCACCTGGTTCCACCGTCATGTATTTCCAAAACAGTCTACTAAATCTGCTTTTAATTCCTCAGCAGCGATTAGCTCATGGCCCTGTTCTTTTCTACCTCACTCTATACTTCATGTTTAAGTGTTCTAAATAAAGAACAGCTATAATGACCATTCTAACAGCTTCCTTCCTCAGTAAGAAAACTTTCTTAGAGGATTTAAAGAGACTCAATCATGTCAATCAAAGTCTTATGTCTGCTCACCAACACACTGCAACTTAGGATTTCCATTACTTACCTTAACTAAGTTGGTCATAGATGCACGAAGATATTTTGGTATTATTGCTAACAGCGAAGGATCACGGGATAGAATCTCATGCCTGAAGAGGGCTCCCCAGGTCATATGAGTTGAAGAGCGTAGAAACTAAACCAAAACAAAAATTCATACGGCTTAGCTTAAGGATTTGGATGTAACTTGACCAAGATTTTTACTCAGCCTAACATTTATCAACAACCATTATACAGGAGGAAATCTCTGCATTTTGCAATCACTTCTGCAGTACATGAGTAATGGGTGACTGGATAATGACATGCGAATAAGAGAGGCAGTGGGTGAGGTGTGAACCCTTGGAGCATGGTAAGGATGTCACTTAACCCTTTCGCTGTTCACATGGTACTAGGATCACAAAGTGAATGCAATCAATCAAAGAAACACAACTCACTAAACTTGGATTTAAATTTTTTCTTGTTTAAATCAACTGGGCCACAACCCATCTCATGGAGCACAATCAGAAAGCCACCTGTGTGGAAACCTGCTGACCAAGACAGTGACATGTTCAAGGAACAGAGCCAATAATTCTTTCGTAAAATGTTCACTCATTCATTCATTTATTATTGTGTGTGGCGCTGCGTGTTACAGCCAGAGGTCAGAGGTTAACTTTCAGAAGTTGGTTCTCTCTCCTGTCACTGTTAGTCTCAGGGACTGAGCTCACACTGCCAGGCTGGTGTAGCAGTGCTTCTTACGCACTGGGCCTCCATCAAGCCCCTAGCAGTCATTCCTTAGGTCCAGTGGACATTTGCATACACATAGGAAATACTCCAGGACACAACATTTGATGTCAGTTGATCATACAAAGTTTGTTAAGTTATTTGTATAAAGTTTACCTGACTAGGATGCGTTGTGAAAGCAAGAAAAGATTCCAGGTACTTTCCAAAGTTCAGTGGTGTTTGTATAGTAGCATCTAAGCCCTAAAGAAGACAAAGAACGCATTGAAGGTACTGAGTAGGGAGCAGCTGAAGGGAGGCGGCTCGGGGAAAGTAGGGGGAATGAGTAATAAACAGACAACAGAAATAACATTTTGAAGACTAGATGTATTGGTACACGCCTGTTATCTTAACACTAGGAGAGCCAAGGCAGAAGTATGCTAAGTTTAAAAATAGACTAAATTACAAAGAGATAAATTTAAAAACCAAGGCTAGAAGAAGACATTAGTAGATGGGTGGTGGTGGTGCACGGTTTTAATCCCAGCACTCAGCAGGCAGAGGCAGGAAAATCTGAGTTTCAGGCTACCCTGGTCTATAGAGCAAGGTCTATATGGCAAGTTATATTCCAAATTAGCCACAGCTGTTACATGAAGAAACCCTGTCTTAAAAAAAAAAGAAAAAAGCCGGGTGATGGTGGCGCACGCCTTTAATCTCTGCACTCAGGAGGCAGAGGCAGGCAGATCTCTGTGAGTTCGAGACCAACCTGGTCTACAAGAGCTAGTTCCAGGACAGGCTCCAAAGCCACAGAAAAACCCTGTCTCGAAAAACCAAAAAAAAAAAAAAAAAAAAAGAAAGAAAAAAAGAGAAGATTATATCATCAGACCTGTTCTTTTATATTTTTGTTACTCAATCTGTTAAATACCCATTCAATCCAGGTGTGGTTACAGTTACCTTTAATCCCAGCTCTGAAAGGCAGAGGCAGGTAGATCTGTGAGTCTGTGACAAGGTGGTCTACACTGCAAGTCCCAGGCCAGCCAGGGCTACATAGTGAGATTCCATGTCAACAAACAAGCAAACTGCCACCAACAAAAAAAATCAAAGAACCCAACAATATCAACCTATGCGTCCACACCCACCTTTTTATTGAAGATGATTTACTGTATAGAACCACGTGAAAAAACTGGTAGACCAATGCCTCATCAATAACATCAGTGAAGTGGCAAAGTGCCTCTGATTCCTAAGTAAATGATTCCCCAAGAAGCCCCGCGCTCCCCAGAGGACATTTGCTCACCAGCAGTGCACACAGAAGATTGCCCAGTGCACATAACACCTGACAAAGTCTCTTCAGGAAGAGGTAGTGTTTTTCTTCCAAGCCTCCTCCATCAGCAGTCCTGTTGAGGAAGAGAATTGTGTGATTAGTTACATGTCAACAAAAGCAAAGAGTCCCACCAGGAAGAAGTTCTACTGACTGGGCCTCACCAATGCAATCTTAGTCTTTACTAAGTCAAAAAGCAACTACAGGCTAGTAGTAGTGGGCAGAGACGGATCTCTGAGTTCAAGGTCAGCCTGGCCTGTATCCTGAGCAGAACAGCCAGGGCTATACAGAAAGACTGTCTCAAAAAACAAGCAGACAAACAAACATACAACTCAATAAGCCAGCATGGTGGCACTTGCCTTTGAACCCAGCACGTAGGAGTCTAGCTAGTTGCAGATCGGCCAGGAAGATAAAGTGAGACCCCGTTTCAAACAAACAATGAATGACAAAACCCAATGCAGTTTCCTGCCTCATCATTAAACACCCTGATTCTGAACACGACAAAACTTCTTACTATTTAGGACCTGGATTGAGAGACTGATAGAGATAGCACATACACCCAGAAGCAGCAGCACAAAAACTCTGGTTGAAACCCAGAAAGATCGTGCAGAGATTCTCAGCATTGAAAAACATGGCATTAATGTATTAATTACTTACACCAGGGGCCAAAAAGGATAGAATAAAAATACTTTATGTCTTCAGCCAGGCAGATGGCTTAGTAGGTAGAGAGAGGCACTTGCTGCCAAGCCCAGAGATCTGAGCTCAATTCCTGGGACCCACTGGGTGGTAGGAGAAAACTGGATCCCACAAATTGTCCTCTGATCAAATACAAACCATAATGTGTGCCTGTGTATACTTCCATGCAAATAAAAATAGATAAATATAATTAAAAATATTTTGGTTAAACATGGTGGTACACACCTTTAGCACTAAGAGAGAGAGGCATTTCTCAGGATTCAAGACCAGCCTGGTCTATGTTCTGAATTCCAAAACAGCTAGGGCTATATAGTGAAACCCTGTCTCAAAAAAAACAAAAACACAAGCAAAATAAAGTATCTCACTTTCCTTAATTTCCTTCAGAGTTTAGGTCTGCAATTCATCATAATCCAATAGCTCTCATAAAAACAAACAAACACACACACACACACACACACAAAATTCATCATAATCCAATAGCTCTCATAAAAACAAACAAACACACACACACACAATTCATCATAATCCAATAGCTCTCATAAACACACACACACACACACACACACCCCCCAAAACGGACTACATCTGAAGCCGGGCGGTGGTGGCGCACGCCTTTAATCCCAGCACTCGGGAGGCAGAGGCAGGCGGATCTCTGTGAGTTTCAGGTCAGCCTGGTCTACAAGAGCTAGTTCCAGGACAGGCTCCAAAGCTATAGAGAAACCCTGTCTCGAAAAACCAAAAAAAAAAAAAAAAAACAACCAAATCAGACTACATCTGATTTTTTTTTGGCGGTGAAAAATAGCCCAAGACAAAGAAGATTACCGAACCTCAGCA
Source organism: Dicrostonyx torquatus (assembly GCA_028555095.1). NCBI lineage: Eukaryota > Metazoa > Chordata > Mammalia > Rodentia > Cricetidae > Dicrostonyx > Dicrostonyx torquatus. The sequence continues at coordinate 2,023,522 of JAQHUG010000041.1, forward strand.
GTAACAACGCATGTGTATTGAGACCTCAAGGCAGAAGGACGAGAAAACCCGGTCTCAGGGAATCAGAGACTGGAGGGATGCAGACAGACAGCACACTCTACAGCCTGTCTATTCTGAACCACAGCCTTCCTAACTGTGGGTGGGTATAGCACGTACCAACTGGAGACCTCTGGGAGCGTATCATGGTTGCTATAGATTTAAGAGCTAGACCTTAGGAGCAGTAACTATAGTGACAGCCAGAGATATATGTTATTCAGGTAACAGAATTCCTTAAAAACAGATGCATTCTTAAGAAAGCAAATCAGGCCGGGCAGTGGTGGCGCACGCCTTTAATCTCAGCACTCGGGAGGCAGAGGCAGGCGGATCTCTGTGAGTTTCAGGTCAGCCTGGTCTACAGGAGCTAGTTCCAGGACAGGCTCCAAAGCTACAGAGAAACCCTGTCTTGAGAAACCAAAAGAAAAAGAAAGAAAGCAAATCAGATTGAAATGCCATATTAGAGTGGATAGTAAGGGATCACAGGTGACAAACACATCTTGTTTCTTACACCCCTTTCCATGTTTGTCTTTGAGACTCAGATAAGAGCATCGCAAAGAGGGTGGGCAGAGAGATGGTTCATATTCTCTGTCACTCTCACACACACACACATACATACACACAGGAAAAACATACTGTAGGAGGGAGGACTTGGGAGGACCTTGGGGAGAAGAAACTGTGGTCAGAATACATTCTATGAAAATAAGCTATTCTCAATAAAAATTAAAATTATTAAAAAATAAAACCATACTGTAGAGCTAGGTGGGCTATCAGTGGTATTTCAGTGTTTTCTCAGCGTGTACAAAGCTTAGCATTCTGTCCTTAGCACCAAAATAAGCAACAAACAACAAAAACCAACAGGTTCTGCCCTGTATGAGGACCAGAATTGGACTCTCCAGTAAAAGCTGGATTTGCACCTGTAACCCTGGTGCAGGGGGATGAACCTGGCAGACTTTAGAGATTATTGGCCAGCTAGTCTAGACAGTGAGTGAGTTCCAGGTTCAGTAAAACGTTGGCTTAAAAAACAAAGTGCACAGCAATAAAGGAAGACACTGGTATTGATTGACCTCTGACCTTCATGCACAAATCGGCATCTATACACATGATAGACATAAAATGAAAGTAAAACAACAAAAGACCCACAAGATATTGAAAGGCAATGACTCACTGTGCAGCGGAGAGAATATAATGCATAGCAACATCTCCAAATAAGATCATCAACGGTTTCCGATCATCCAACTTGCCCTGGATCCAATTTTAGGAAAACATGGTCATATATACTAGCTATAGTATAAAACATAAAAACAAAAACCCCTCATAGTACTAATATCTTCTATACCTCTAACTGACATCAAAATGAACTTTAAACTTTAATGCTACTTTAAATATAGTGACAAGAATCATGGCTATTTCAAGGAGCCACTAGCCTAATACATTTTCATATATTATGCTCACGATTTCAACATTTCAATGTGCAAACTTTTATCTAAAGGCATTGGAGGCAGCTAGTAAGTTGAGGTTAAGGGATAAAATCCCCGACCCTTTAAGCACAACGAGACACACAGCTGAACTGGGTCTAACACATGATGTTTGAATGAGAATGTACTCCTTAAGCTCGGGTATCTGAACACCTGGTCCCAGGTGGTGGTGCTGTTTGCGGGAGGACATGGAACCTTTAGGAGGTGCAGTCTTGCTGTCGGAAGTAATGTGAATGGGGGGGGGGCTTTCAGAGCTTACACCTTTCCCTTATCTAGTTCTCTCAGCTAATCATTTTTATTACCACGGCTGCTGTCACGATGGCCTCCCATCCCTCTGGAACCACTTCCCCAAGTCACCTTTCTCACTGATAGCAAGGGCTTACTTTTCTGCTGACTGCAATGAGCAGACACTCAGCCGCTCCCAACTGCAGCTCCTCTTCATTAAGAAGCAGGCAGAGTGTCTCCAGCAGTTTACAGTTTTCAGCAACAATGTGATTCAGAGACACCCAGTCAATATAGCCTGCCAGTGTATTCAGTGCTGCGGTGCTTACTCGGCAGTTTGCTTTAGCCTGTATGAAAACACTTGATTAAGAGGGACTGAATTAAAATTTATTTTCAAATTCTGAAATAGAAATAATTCTTCAAAAAAGTTTTTTTTTTTTAAATATTTATTTATTTATTATATATACATTGTTCTGTCTGTATGTGTGCCTACAGACCAGAAGAGGGCACCAGATCTCATTACAGATGGTTATGAGCCACCATGTGGTTGCTGGGAATTGAACTCAGGACCTCTGGAAGAAGAGTCAATGCTCTTAACCTCTGAGCCATCTCTCCAACCCCTTCAAAAAAGTTTTTGCATAATTACTGATGGGGAACTCAAATTTCTTTCCCGATACCGGAACCATTTCTTAGCTTTCTCAGCACTGATCACTAACAGCAAATTGGCAAGTATGGCATTTCATCTTTGAAAGAGTCCCGTACTGCCACTGTACCTCCTACTACAGTTATGTGAGGGTGGGGGCTTTAGAAGGCTGTGGCCGTTCAGAGGCTACAGTCATTGGGCACACCTACCCATACCTGAGGACTTTAAGAAGCATCCTTCCAAATCCACACAGTGCTCTTACCTCCGCCTCCCGAGAAGCATCAGTCTTCTGAAAGAGAAGTATAAACAACCCAAGTGTTTGCTGAGGAAAAGGCTCATAACTTACTACTCTCTAATAAAGGGGTTGGAAGGATGAGGGTTTACATAAAGCCAACTATTTTGGTGTCTTTTCAGACAAGGTCTTGCTAGTACAGCTCTGGGGTGCCTGGAACTCACTATGTAGTCCATGCTAACCTCAACCTGACAGTATCTCCTGCCTCAGCCTCCCAAGTGCTGAGATAAGAAATCTGAGCAACTTATAACATTGGCAACCAAGAGACTGACCAAAAAAACAGGTTAAAGAAACAAAACTAATGAATAAAGTTTATGACTACCTATGTATAACTATAGTAAACCATGCATGACAAATTAGTAAATACCCAAACACCAATGTAATGGCTGCTCTGCAAAAATACGTACAAATACAGCTGACTTTGATTTATCCTATGTATCAAGTTCTAGGCCAGCCAGGTGACTGTTTCAAATACCTAAAACTCCTCAAGAAAAGGAGAAATAAGAACAAGTGGAAGTAATGACTTCCTGCAGTACTTGAAGGCAACTATCACTTGAGGCACACGCCTTTAATCACAGCACGCTGGAGACAGAGGCAGGCAGATCTCTGGGAGTTCACGGCCAGCCTGGTCTACAAGAGCTAGTTCTAGGACAGGTTCCAAACCTACAGAGAACTCCTGTCTCGAAAAACTAGAAAAAAAAATTACTTTCATTAATGTAAATATGTGTGTCTGCATGAGTGCACGCCACGTGTGTATGGGTATCAGTGGAGGTCAAAAGGTCATGGGGTCCTTTGGAGTTGGAATTACAGTTATGAGATGCTAGTGCTGGGAACCAGACAGGTCCTCAGCACTCTTTCCTGATAAGCCATCTCTCAAACTCCAGGACTAATTTTCAAATTCCTTCTAAAAATTAAAGGTGGGAAATGTGTCTGTCCATCCTTTTCTGCAGAAGCAAAACCCACTGAGAACAAAATACCACACCACATGGTGACAATTAATACATATTGCAGCTGACCCACTGCAAAAGGAACCAGGACCAAAGGAACACCCTGATTTATCAGGACTTTACAGACTTGTCAAAAATCTAAAAAGGTTTTGTGGTTGTTGTTTAATAACTATATGTATGGGTACCAAGTGTGTGCCTGTTTCTCAAGGAGGCCAGAAGAGGGCATCAGAGCCCCTGAAACTTGATCTACAGATGATTGTGAGATGCCACGTGGGGTGCTAGGAACCAAATCCTATCTAGAGTTTTAATAACAAATTTTAAACTGCATTTTTATGCTTCTTAGGTTTTGCAGACAAAGTCTCACTATGTACCCCTAGCTAACCTGAAACTCACCAGTATACCAAGCTGGCTTGCAATGTGGGAGATCTGCTTGTCTCTGCCTGCTCTGTAATGGAAATAAAGGAGTGTGCCATCATGCCCGGCTCTTATGCTATTTAAAAAAAAAAAAATGCTTTTTTTTTTTTTTTGGTTTTTCGAGACAGGGTTTCTCTGTGGCTTTGGAGCCTGTCCTGGAACTAGCTCTCAGGCTGGTCTCGAACTCACAAAGATCCGCCTGCCTCTGCCTCCCGAGTGCTGGGATTAAAGGCGTGCGCCACCACCGCCCGGCTCTAAAAAATGCTTTTATTTTGAAAGGAATTTACATATAAACTCATTGAGCTGAATATCTGAAAAAATGTTGTAATTTTTCTGACATTTCCTAGAAATTTTGCTCTTAAGATGGCCTTTCCGGCCAGGTGCTGATGGCGCACGCCTTTAATCCCAATACTTTGGATGCAGAGGCAGGTGGAGCTTAGTGAGTTAGTGGCCAGTCTGGTCTACAAATCCCCACTCAAAAAAAAAAAAAAAATCCTTTCTTTTTGCGAAACCATACACTCTTATATCCCTATGGAAAGTCATTTTCACAAAAACAACAAATAAACATCCCAAAACAAAAAACATTACATTCAAGTCAAACACAGGACATTTGCTGTACCCAGCTGCAATCCCAGCTACTCGGGGGCAAAGGAAAGGACCCTCTTGGATGTTAAGTGGGATCAAGGACATCCTTGGCAACTTAGCAAGAACTGCACTCAAAACAAAAGGCAAGAGTGTGCTAAAGGTACAACTTCACAGCAGACTGCTTGCTCAGAATATAAGCAGAGTGTAATTTCCAGCTAAGGAAGATGGGACCTTGCAGGGAAGAATCCATACCATTTGCTGGTACTTGTTTACATTTTCCTGAAGTGTGTCGAGCAGAAAGCTGAAGATTCTTTCCATGTTCTGCGTTAATGTTTGCTGAATATCCCTTCTTCTTTGAGTGGGGAGTGTCTGAAAGGTCACTACATCCTCTGCCAACCGCAAAAGGATGAACATCACCAATTCCCTCTGTGTTTCCTAGGCCAACAGAAATAAGCTTGTTAATCAAAAGCACTTTATTGTGTACATATGCTAACAGATGACCTGCTGTTGAGGAACCGTGAACACTACTACAAACCAAACTCTTGCATCTGTTCTAACCATGAGCACACACAGCCAGCACACCTGCACTCCATACATTATTGAGAAAACCATGAACACGACTATAAACCAAGCCCTTGTGTCTGTTCTAACTATGAGCACACACAGCCTGCACGCACTCATTCCATACCCCTTGTCTGGAGAGAGTGTCCAGCTCCATCAGCATGTCAGGCCAATGCTGTGGCCATTCTCGTTTGATCATCTCTACCATAATTCTAGACAGAACATCTTTAATGTGGTTCTCCTCCTCCAGAATACTCAACGTTCCCTGAAAGAAAGAGATTATGAAGATGGTAAGACTAAACTCTAGGCATAAAAACTCAGAGCCCTTGGACTTGGAATGTGACCCAGTTGGCACAGTATTTGCTGGGTCCTGGCTTTAATCCCCAACAGGACATAAACTGAGTGTGGCGGAGGGAGGAGGATCAAGTCACCCTCTGAGCCAGTGAGACGGCTCAACAGGTAAAAGTGCTTTCTGTGTAAGCCTGGTGATTTGGGTTCATTCAAGAAATGCATGGCAGAAGGAAAGAACTGACTTCTCAAAGTTGTCCTTTAACCTTCATTAATGTCTGTGCTGTCTACACTTGAGAGTGCACACACAGTGACAGAATTGTGTCATTCTGTACAACATATCAAGTTTGTGCCCAGCCTGATCCACATGAAACCGTGCCTCAAAAGAAGGGGTGAGAGGTGCATTTCAGGAGAGAGGTCAGTGAGTAAAGGTGCTGTCTCCAAGGCTAACAAGCTCAGTCCCATCCCCAGAGCCCATTTGGTAGAAGGAAAGAATTGATCCCCTCTAGTTGTCCTCTGACCTCCCAACTCACGCCATAGTACTCATGCCACACCCAACCCTCCACAGAAATGAATGGAATTAAAAGAGTATTCTCCTCTGAACCTAAACCTGTTCTCCATATACGAATCACTTGTCTTGCATTCTCAGCGATCCATGTTCCCACATAAAATATAAATGACAGTTTCAACAGCAAATAAGTGGCTGTCAGAGTCAGGAAAACACCGCTGCTCTTATTCACAAACAGAAGAGGCTTTCATATTGCTTCATGGTTTTGAAGATCACAGGGGATACAGAAGTAAGGTGTGCACTGGGAAACTGACAGACTGGAAGGGCATCAAGGAGCACTGTCACATCAGTAGTAAAAATATTAAAGAAGAAAGAGTAACTGTCACTATTTCCCAAGAATTTAAACTTTAAAACTGATTCACCACTGCTAGCCTCCACAGGACTAACAAATTACAAGTCGTAACTAGTTAAACTAATCTAATTTTGTAAAACATCTTTTCCCAATTAAAAGTAGTAGAAGGTCAGGCTGGTAGTGCTTGTCTGTAATTCCAGTACACAGGGTCAAAATTTAAGTTTATTCTCAGCTACATAGCAAGAATGAAGCTACCCTGGACTTCATGAGAATCTATCTCAAACCCATCCCCCACTAACAACACAGGTACACCCCTATTCATATCCTGTTATAAAAGAAAGGATGGGCATGGTGGCTGATGCCTACAGTCCCAGCATGCAAGAGGCTGAAGGCAGGTGGAGGCCAGTATGGGACACAGAATGAAGTCCTAGCTCAAAAAAAAAAAAAAAGACAAGGCTAGCCAGACATGGTACAGTACCTCTGGAATCCCAATACTTGGGAGGCAGGGAAAGAAGGCCAGTTTGAAACCACTCAGAACATAGTGAAACTAACTAAATTAAATAAAAAGGCCACCAATTTATAGCATGTTTGAAGTTTTATTAATGACTGAGACAAATCCACTCTCTATGGTTTTCATCACGTGGCTTACAGTAGTTAAGCTTTGATAAAAAGGAAACAAGATTCAAAGTGAATGGTGTTGCAATCATCTAATTTACATCTAAGAATCTTATCTCTCTATTGATCTATCTATTTATTTTGAGGCAGGATCTCTCTAAATAGCCTCTACTCTCTTGGCAATCACAATGTAGATTGGTCTGGCCTTGAACTCTTGAGATCCGCCCACTTCTGCCTCCCAAGTGCTGGGATAAAAGGTGTGTGACACCACATCCAGCTACAGCTAAGAATCACATTCATTCATCTTCTCCGCTCTGTCTTTAAGGTCCTGCTGTCTGACCTATGTGGATGTCCAGGAATGCGAGCCTCCCAACAACCCTTTGCTCACATTTACGATCAGCTCCATGACACTGTTCTTCAGATAAACCTTCTCCAATCGAGACATGCTGTTCCATCGAAACCTGACCACCAAAACAAAACAAAAATCAAGAAAACCATGTTAGAAGAGTTTTCTTCATAAGAGAATATCTGTTTCCTGCTTTACATTTTGTAAGAAGTTTCATTAAGAAATTATACTTGCTGCGCTATGGTGGTGCACACCTTTAATCCCAGCATTCGGGAGGCAAAGGCAGCAGATCTCTGTGAGTCTGAAGTCAGCCTGGTCTATAGAGCAAGTTTCAGGACTGTCAGAGCTGTAACAGAGAAACCCTGTCTTGAAAAAAACAAAACAAACAAAAACAAAAAAACTACTTTTGGTCAGGTGTGGTGGCTGTCACCTTTTATCTCAGCATTTGGAGGTAGCAGCAGGTGGACCTATGATTTCAAGGCCAACTTGGTCTATATAGTGAATTCCAGGACAGTCAAGGTGTCATAGAGAGACTCTGTCTCAAACAATCAAAAACCCATGTGCCCCCCAAAACGCACTTTTGAGGATGGAGAGGTGTCTCAGTGGTTAAGAAGACCTGAGTTTGGTTCCCAGCACCTATGCTGGGCAGCACACAAACACCTGTAAAGTTCCATGATGATCACATGCACATATGTGCACTCTATCTTCACTCACAAGCACATATCCATACAAAATGCACATTAATTAAAAATAATAAATTCTTGCTGGGCGGTGGTGGTGCACACTTTTATTCCCAGGACTTGGGAGGCAGAGGCAGGTGGATCTTAGTGAGTTCAAGGCCAGCCTGGTTTACAAAATGAGTTTCAGGAAAGCCAGAACTGTTACACAGAAAAACTGTCTCGGAAAAAAACAAAAAAACATAAAACAAAAACTCTTAAAAGCATTCTTGGTGCTGGAAAGATGGCTCAGCAGTTAAGAGTGCTTGCTACTCTTGCATAGGATTTGAGTTTGGGTGCCAGCATCCACATGGCAGCTCATCACCAACTGTAACTCCAGTTCCAGGGGATACAACATCCTCTTCTGGCCTCTGAGGGCACCAGGCATGCACATGGTGCACATACATATAAGCAGGCAAAACACTTATACACATAAAATAATTAGGTTGACCTATTTAAAAATTCTACTTTTGATTCTGTGCTCTTCAGAGAATGAAGAAATGTTCGTTTTAAACAAGAACAGTAACAACAGAAAGAGTCTCGAGCTTTGTACATGCCTTTGTGCATTAACACAAGATTTATGTCTTGTATATGCTCTTGTGCATTAACTAGCATTTACACAAGATTTATGTCACAAATCAGCTTTTCTCCTTATTCTGTTTACAGGTCAAAGGCAAATTCCATCTAGCATCTACAGTGTCAATGCTTTTCAAGAAAAAAGTTTTTCTGGCTGGGCGTTGGTGGCACATGCCTTTAATCGCAGCACTTGGGAGGCAGAGGCAGGTGGATCTCTGTGAGTGCAAGGACAGGCTCCAAAGCTACACACAGAAGAGCTAAAGAGGGCGGGGTATGTGTGTGTGTGTGTGCTCTGTTTCTTTTTTAAATTTTGGTTTCTTGATACAAAGTTTCACTGTGTAGCCCAACATACTGGAACTATGTAGCCTATGTGAGCCTGAATTTGTGGCAATATTCCTGCTTCAGTTTCTGGGTGCAAAAGCAAGGCCAATGTGAGTCACTACGCCTGGCTTGTTGAATGCTTAGCGTGTGTAACACAATTACAGAGATGACTTAATTGAACAAGAAGTAAAAACCCTGAGTTCTGTTCTTTCCTAGCCATTGGGAAAGCACCTGTGGAGGTCATGAAAGGATTAAAGGGTTGCTCTCTTCAGCAGATTGCAGTAGCCAAGAGCTCCTTACTTGACAACATGTTCCAGGATCTGAAGGCCAAAATGTCTGACGATGGCAATCTGTGTTATTTCAGCCAACCTCAAGCCACACGGGACACAGATAGGACACTTTTCTTTAAACTCTTCACAAAACTGAAAGAAGAAGAAACATGAGAAAATGGATCTCAAGAAAATTCCAACCTTAGCTGAGTGCATTTTTACTGGGAACTGAACTTTTCATGTGGTAGGCAAACACACAACCACTAAACTATGTCCTCAGCTTTCTCATTTTGATACATGTATGCAGTATATTCATGTATGTGCGTAGGTATGTAGCTGAGCAAGCAAATGAATGCCAGAGACTGAAGCTAAATGTCTTTCTCTCTTAGCTGTTTTGAGAACCTGGAACTCATGATCTGGCTAGACTGCCTAGCCAGCAAACTCAAGGATCTGCTGGTCTTTCCACAGCTACGCTAGGATGGCAGCACCCAGCAGCCACAATGGCACTTCACCCTCTAAGACATTTGTTCACTTTTTGAGAAAGGGTCTCTCTAAATTGCTTGGGCTGGTCTTTAACTTTTGAATTGCCCGCCTTAGTCTCCTGAGTAGTGGGGATTATAGACCTGTGCCACTAGGCCTGTCTTTTCCACTGTATTTTAAGTTGCAAGCTCTAGAGTAGTATTACTAATGATCCACTTTGACAGTAATCATGTTAACACTAAAAAGAAAGTGGCCCTGAAAGAAGGAAAAAATATTAGAGATATACCCATAGAGGGGGAATGGCAATCCCTGGGATTAGCTTTAAAAACTGTGGGCGACAGGAAAAGACAGCAAACAAGCAAATCTGTGCATCTGAGTTTTGGTCACAGGCTTATTCGGGATCTCTGTAGTATTCTATTTCTGTGCCTGTGTAAAACTCTTCACAATAAGAGAGAGAGAGAAATCACAGCTGTTTGATTCCAAACCTTGTACCACATACACATGTATGTTGGTGCTCACTCTAAAGGAGAAGAAGCTCTGTTGCAGGTTCCCAATTAGTAAAACTTGAGATAGACCTTGGGGGCAGAGCACCTGGGACTCAAGAAAACTATTTCCAGGAAACCAAAGCGCCCTTGTGAAAATGCAAAGCCAGTGGTAAGGCTCATCTTTGCGCAAAAATAGCCGAAGACTATCTCACACCTATAAACAGTGGAGGAGTGTTAACGAATCGGCCAGAGATGCCCAAGACTAGAAAAGAGTCATGTAAGAACGTAAGAAAAAGGGACACTCGGGGGTCTGAAATCACAAGTCTGGAATGGATCGGCAATGCAATGAGGGTGGCTTTGGGGAAAGAATTTGCACGTGCGCTCCTAGAACGCCAGGCAATGTGGGGCTTGCCCGGGCGTCAGAACGAGCGCAGCCTGCTGTGGTGGAGATCCGTGGTGAGGTCAAGAGTGAAAAGAAGTGAGCAGTGGGCAGAAAGGCCACTGAGAAGTGACTGGGGAATGCGCAGGAGTTAGGGACAGGCGCGCAAGAGAGAAAACCAAACGAGAAGGGGTGAGGCGGGCCGTGCGACCAGAAGCCACTGTACCAACTGCGAGTGGGAGGTCCAATGGCCGCAGAGGCGGGAGACAAAATGAGTTTGGGAAGGCTTTCGGGGAAGCCTGGGATGGGGGTCTCGGGGCAGGCCCAGGGCGCCAGGACCCCAGCTACCTTGAGGGCTTCCAGCCGGTAGCGCTGGGTGGAGCTGGGGTCCATCATGACCGTCACCGCTTTCACTAGCTCCTCGCACAGCGCGTTCACTTGTTCCATATCCATGGCTAGAGCCGGGAACAACACCGCCGACCCGGGAGCACGAGGCGCACACGGCTCCCCTGGCCGGACCACACGTTGATAACCAGGCCGCGGAGGGCTGGGGGTGGGGAACCGGAGGAGGAGCGTGAGCAGCAGAGGCAGAAGCCGAGACGAACACTGCGCTGCGCACGCGGCGGACCCACCACCGCGCATGCGCGCACGGAAGTGGCGGCTGATTGAGTCGGCCCTGCCTGAGTGGGTGGGGCGGGGGAACGGAAGTTCCGCGATGCGCAGGCGCATCAACCGTCCCTCGCTGCGCGCGCGATGCTGAGCTCCATCTCCTCTGGGTTTGCTGTGGGGCGCAAACTTTCAGGCTGCGCGGGCTCTTTGCTTGGCGGGATCCTAGGGATACCGGCTCGATTCTCAGTTGACACGCGCAGCCGGTCTCTCGGGACCCCCTGACCTGGGAAGGCGACGAGATTGTGTAGACGCCGTCATTTTCCCTCCGGGGGGCTCAGCCCGGAGCCCGCAGCACTGCTCTTGGCAGTTTTGACAGGTGCCTGCCTCCGGGGGTAAGGACATTAAAACTCGGGGTTTGGAATCGCTGTGTCGGATGGCTTCCGTTGCCATGGCTGTTGGTTTTTCTTGGATAACTGGGAGTATACTTGGCCGAAGTGGAAACATGCTTAAGTGGAGGGAAGGCCCCTGGAATTGTCTCTAAGGAGTGAAAGGATTATTTACTTGTAACTTAAACCTTCCTCTTCACCGGTACATATTTTCTTGTCCGTGTTAATACACTCCAGATGTGTTTCGTACAGAAGTGGGTAAACCAAAATGTTTTAAAACGCATCCCACTATACCTCTGGACGCTGAGGCAGTAGGATTGCTTCGGATCTGAGGACAGCCTGAGCCACAGCATGAGATTCTGCTTCAGGAAAAAAAAAAAAAAGGCCAAACATAAATTAACATAATCCTTTCGGAAGCAAAGTTTCGGCAGTGGTGATTTTATACCCATACAGACATTAGTACAAAAGGAACACATAAACGGAGAGGCTTAACAGCCTCACTGTCTCTTAAGCCTGCGTATGTTTTATGAGGTGTTTTTTTCTACTTAGTTTATGCTTGCTGCCCTTAAATCACAGATTCTTGTTTCACATCTGATATCGATATCGAATATGGCACTTCCCTGTATTGATTGTGGCAGCACATTTGCCATTTTCTGGCTTTATCTGTTCCAGTATTACAGAAAAACCTCTTCAAAACGAAGGCATGCCTGACTTGCGGGTTTTTAACCTAAGATCACTTTGTTTTAGGTGAGTGATTAGATGGATTTGTAAGGAGTTAAGGCCTTGAACATTCAGATCTTTAATTATTTATTTTCTTTACACTAAAACTGCAGCTTATTTTCAAGGTGAATGTTCATTTGAAAAAAATATTTTTAAAGTTACGGTTAGGTGCTCACTCAGCTGTATAACCTGTTTCTTGTATTTAAATCATGAATTTCCTGTGTTTCTGTGAAAGTGTTAGTTATGATAGGCCATTGGTATGCAAAGCTGCTGCGTAAGTGCCTTGAGCACCTTTAAAAATCCTGATGCCATGGCAGTGCTCGCAGTACTTGTGATCTCAGCGTTTAGCAGGAGGATCAAAGACTTCTAGGTCATTTGTGGCTACAGAGCAAGTTTTGAGGCCAACTTGGGCTATGTGACATTCTGTCTTTTAAAAATAAGTAAGTACGGGGGAAAGAAAAAAATAAAGTGACCACTTCCTATAACAACAAAGGAATCGCACAAATAGAAAATCACTGAGCACCACAAAGTAGTTGTCACAGTAGGAGCTGTTGAAAGTTTGCAGAGAAACAGGGTATTTATGTAGTATTAGATTACTCTGTGTGTGTGTGTGTGTTTTCTTGGAACAAAGTTCTTTCTCTGTAGCTCAGGTTTACCTTGAACTTAAAATCATCTTGTCTTAGCCACTTGAGTGCTAGAATTACAGAAGTGTGCCACTATTCTCTATATCCAAATTTTTTAAAAATTATTTCAAAATAAACAATTTTACCTGATGATAGTTGTGGTGGCAAACACCTTTAGTCCTAGCAGAAGCAATTGGATCTCTGTGACTTTGAAGCCACAACTATATATATAACTATAGTGAGTTACAGGGTAGCCAGAGCTGCACAGTGAGACCCTGTCTCATGCCTCCCCCAATTTTGCATGAATGCTATGATATTTTATGTGTGTGTGTGTGTGTGTGTGTGTGTGTGTATTCCTTCCAAATTCACAGGAAGATTGATTCCAGAATACTCTTCCTGAAGTCTGCAGGATACCCAGTCTGCAGATGCTTGGGTCTCTTACATAAACTGCCATATGTAGTATTTGCATATGGCCTATGCCATTGTATATATAGACACACACACATACCGAGTCACTTGCTAAGGTTCAAAGTTGTAGTCTTTTTTTTTTTGTTCTTCGAGACAGGGTTTCTCTGTGGCTTTGGAACCTGCGCTGGAGCTAGCTCTTATAGACCAGGCTGGCCTCGAACTCACAAAGATCCACCTGCCTCTGCCTCCCGAGTGCAGTTGTAGTCTTGAGAATGCTAGGAAAGAGCTCTAACAGTGAGAAACATCCCGCCCCACCCTTTCACAAATACTTCACATCCTAATACCTAGCACAGTGTAAGTACTATATAAATAGATATGCTGTATCTCATAGAGAATGATGGGAAGTATCCATATGCAATCATTGTGCATGGCTTTTTCCTGAATGTTTTCAATCTGAGATTGATTGATCTACAACATTTTCTTCTTTTTTCCCTAAATTTACAATTAGGGTTTATCTATCAACTAGATTGCCCTTTTGCCCTCTTTATTCTCATGTCAACAGTAAGGAAATGCCTTCCATTCTTCTTAGTTCCCATGCTCCTATTCATGTTGTGGCTCATCAATTAGAATGTAGAAATACAGTTGTTACTGTTGTTTTGAGAAAGGGTCTCACTGTGTAGACCTGAAGATCCGTCAAGGGCCATGAGAAATATAGCAGGATAACTAGTATTCAACAGACTGACCTACCAGATGACGATAGGGAGCCACATCTGAAAAGGCCATAGTTACTGGCTGTGGAAACTGGTTGGTCCTCTCTGTAATTTCTCTTATGAGTCACTTCATCTCTTCCCTAAGAATAGCTTTACTGTTTCCTACTGCTTGTATGTTTATCTCATCTACTGGGCTCATAAATCTGTGGCTATAGCTTAGAAGAGGACTTTTCATTTTATTGTATAAATAAATACAGATATAGAATATATACTGGGTGCCCTGAATTCTCCTACAGTCAACTTGGGAGAGAGCAACCTCAGTTTACCCCTATTCTACTATTTACTGAGCCAAGTAAAGGATGATTCCTGCCTTGCTCATGGCTTCTTCTGATTACAAACTATTTTTTTTTTTCCGAGACAAGGTTTCTCTGTGGCTTTGGAGCCTGTCCTGGAACTAGCTCTTGTAGACCAGGCTGGTCTCGAACTCACAGAGATCCGCCTGCCTCTGCCTCCCGAGTGCTGGGATTAAAGGCGTGCGCCACCACCGCCCGGCTTGATTACAAACTTTTTAGCCCTTCACTTAGTCATTTAAGAATATATTGTAGCACATGAATCCCCCTCCTTAACGCCCCTAATGACTCAATCTCTCTCTTAATTAACCTCCTTCTTCCTTAAGAATTCACAGAGGCTTTCATAGACCACTCCCACTTTGAGCCAAAAAGTAAGCTGACAGCTACATTATCCTTATCTGTAGTGGGATTTTATTTATGCTTTAATAAATAAGCTTGCCTGAAGATCAGAGGGTAAAACTTAGTCACTAGAGTCCAGGCAATGATGTCACACACCTTTAATCCCAGTACTAAGGAGTCACATGCTTTTAATCCCAGCACTAAAGGGGAATATAAGACGGGAGGAGACAGGGCTCAGGGCTCAGTCTGCAGTCACCCAGCCTTAATAGAGGTGAGACTTCTCTAGTGGTTGACTGTTTTGCTTTTCTGATCTTCAGCTTGAACCCCAATATCTGTCTCTGGGTTTTTATTATTTGTGCTACACTTATGCCTTTTATGACCCTGAAGGAATTCCAGTCCTGTACCATGCTATTACCAGAGAATTGTTGATTGTGTCTATATGTGTATATAAGCTAGACGAAACTTTTGCAGCAGGACAGAAGAATCAATGGGACGTGATAAGTGTATGAGCTAATTCATTTCCCTTACTCTCATTCCTATAGCCAGTTCCCACACTTGCTGTAGCATTCCTTTTGGATCCTGAGAGGCTTAGGGGCTGGGGCCCCAATAAACCTTAATAAAGATCTATTTGCCTCTGCCTCCTGAGTGCTGAGATCAAAGGTGTGCACCTAACACACATGGTAGACATAATAGGGGTCTTTTTGTTTTGTTTTTGTATTTTAGATTAATTATTTTTCCATTTATAAAATGTCTTCCAGAAATAAATGGCTACTGGACAGGATCGAGTGGTTGCTCTTGTGGATATGGATTGTTTTTTTGTCCAAGTGGAGCAACGGCAAAATCCTCATTTGAGGAATAAACCTTGTGCAGTTGTGCAGTACAAATCATGGAAAGGTGGTGGGTATGTATTATTGATAGTGTTGTGTGTGTGCATGTTTCTACATACACACCACACACGCATCAGATTCAGCTAGACTGACTGGTCAGCAAGTCTAGAGAGCCACCTGTTTCTACCCTCACAGACCTGGAATTAAAGGCATGTATTGCTGCCCCCAGCTTTTTCTGTGGGTCCTATGCATCCCAACTTAGGTCTGCTTACTTGCATGGCAGACACTTTACTGAGACTGAGCCATCTTTCCAGCCCCTCTTAGTATTAAAAAAAAAAATTGTGTGTGTGTTTGAGTGTTTTTTCCACTTCTGTGTACCATCTGCATACAGTACCCACTGAGGGCAAAATAGGGTGTCAGATCCCCTGGGACTGGAGTTACTGATAAGCCATCATTTGGGTGCTGGGAATCAAGCCCAGGTAAAAAGAGCAACCAGTGCTCTTAATACTTCACCATCACCCCAGACCCCACTAGTATTTTAATCTATGGAAACTCAATGATTCTGTTCTAGATCTTATTTTTGAGGTTTCTGAACTGCTGTGTCTGCAATTGAATAATAGCATCTGTAGTCACATAATTTCTAATTTTATGTGTTTATAGCCTACTTCTGTTAACGTTTGTTGTTTGAGATCATGTAATACTTTTGGTTTTGTTTCCTTTTCTCTCCCTAACTTTAGAATTATTGCAGTGAGTTATGAAGCTCGTGCATTTGGGGTCACTAGAAACATGTGGGCAGATGATGCTAAGAAGCTATGTCCAGATCTTCTACTGGCACAAGTTCGTGAATCCCGTGGGAAAGCAAACCTCACCAAGTAAGCAAAAAACATTGTAAAGGAACAGAGAGGACTTAGGCAGTGTTTTGTGGATATGGGAGTGTGGCTCAGAGATAGAGTGGTTGCCTAGCATTTATTCAATCCTAGGTTTATACCAAGGGCCACTTTTCCCAGTGATACTTGTTACTGCTGGCTTGTTGCTCCTTGTAGTATACTCAATCAACTGTGGTTCAGACAAATATGAAATGTTTTCTGTCGACATCCTGTGTCTATGAGTTAAATATTTTACGTGTACTTCAGTAATAATTTTAATGTTGCTTTTAAGTTCTTGTCTTTAAGGAACCACTTATCTTCCCTGTTTAAAAATCAGTCATTATGGGGAGATGAAAAATGGCTCAATGGTTAACAGGAAGTGCTGCTCTCAGAGAGGGCCTAAGTTTGTTTCCCAGCACCTACATTGGGCCTCATTGATGGCAGATGACCCTTCTTATTGCCACCTTCTTTGTGGGAACCATTTTCCTGAGCCCAAGTTGGAAAGGATGGGGGGGCACTTTATTTTCCTTATTTTTTTAAAATTTATTTATTTTTATTTCATGTGCACTGGTGTTTTATCTGTTTATGTCTGTGTGAGGGTGTCAGATCCCCTGAAACTGGAGTTATAGACAGTTCTGCTGAGCTACCTCTCCAACCCCTGCCTTTTTTTTTCTTCCGTTGATTCTGTCTCTCTGCAAACTTGAAGGTTTGCCCTAGAATGAGAGGCGTGTGTAGAGGTAGGCACAAGCTCCAGTCATTATAAACGGTCCTGCTTTAGTCAGTGTTCTATTGCTGTGAAGAGACACCATGACCATGATAACTCTTATAAAAAGAAAACATTTAATTGTGGCTTGCTTAGACTTTCAGAGGTTTTTTAGTCCTTTATCTTCATGGCAGAGAGTATGGCAGCACACAAGCAGACAGGGCAGCTCAGAGGGTTTTTATTATTATTATTGTTTTTATAGAGCTATATATTTTCCTCCATTCTCCTCCTTTCCTCGCCCCTCCCCTCCCCTTCTACCCTCTCCCATGGTCCCCATGCTTCCAATTTACTCAGGAGATCTTGTCTTTTTCTACTTCCCATGTAGATTAGATCCATGTATGGCTCTCTTAAGGTCCTCGTTGTTGTCTAGGTTCTCTGGGATTGTGAATTGTAGGCTGGTTTTCTTTGTTTTATGTATAAAAGCCACTTATGAGTGAGTACATATGATAATTGTCTTTCTGGGTCTGGGTTACTTCACTCAATATGTTGTTTTCTAAATCCATCCATTTACCTGCAAATTTCAAGATGTCATTGTTTTTTTTTTCCCTGCTGTATAGTACTCCATTGTGTAAATGTACCACATTTTTCTTATCCATTCTTCAGTCAAGGAGCACTTAGGTTGTTTCCAGGTTCTGTCTATGACAAATAAAGCTGCTATAAACATAGTTGAGCACATGTCCTTGTGATACGATTGAGCATCCTTTGAGTATATGCCCAAAGTGGTATTGCTGGGTCTTGAGGTAGGTTGTTTCCTAATTTTTGAGAAATTGCCATACAGGTATCCAAAGGGGCTGTACCAGCTTGCATTCCCACCAGCAATGCAGAAGTGTTCTCTTTTCCCCATACCCTCTCCAGCATAAGTTGTCATCAGTGTTTTTGACCTTGGCCATTCTTACAGGTATAAGACAGAATCTCAGAGTTGTTTTGATTTGCTTTTCTCTGATGGCTAAGGATGTTGAGCATTTCCTTAAGCGTCTTTCAGCTATTTTAGAGTCCTCTGTTGCGAGTTCTCTGTTTAAGTCTCTACCCCATTTTTGTATTGGATTATTTGTTTTTTTGATGACTAATTTTTTTTTTGAGTTCTTTGTATATTTTGGAGATCAGCTGTCGGTCTGATGTGGGTTGGTGAAGATATTTTCCCATTCTGTAGGCTGTCGTTTTTGTCTTGTTGACTGTGTCCTTTGCTTTACAGAAGCTTCTCAGTTTCAGGAGGTCCCATTTATTAATTGTTTCTCTCAGTGTCTGTAGTACTGGAGTTCTATTTAGGAAGCTGTCTCCTGTGCCAATGCGTTCAAGTGTATTTCCCACTTTCTCTTCTATGAGGTTTAGTTTGGCTGGCAGCTCAGAGTTCTACATCCAGATCCAAAAACAGCAGGAAGAGGCAGAGACAATAGGTCTGGCCTGAGCATTTGAAGCCCCAAAGCCACCCGCAGTACAAGCTACATCTATTCCAACAAGGCCACACCTCCTAATCCCTGTCACATAGTGCCATTCCCTAATGATCTAACATATGGGGGCCATTCCTATTCAAACCTCCACAAGTCCTAACAGTGAATACATACTGACTGTGTATTCCAGGCAGTGTTCTTTATAGGCAGTCACCCTGTTCACTCTCACATTACTTCTAGGTAGGTACTAGTAAAGCCGGTAATCCTGTCTTTATAATGGTTTTGGGTTTTCGAGTTTTGTTTTTGTTTTTGATGCAGGGTATCATATATCCCAGCCAAGCCTTGAACTCTTTCTGTAATGGAGGATGACTTCAACTCCTGATGTTCTTCTCCACCTCCTAAATGCTGAGATTACAGGCCTGCTCTACCATATTAGATTTTTGCAATGGTGGGGATAGAACCCAGGGTTTCATGTATGCTAAGCAAATACTCTACAGACCAAGCTACATTCCCCAGCTCAAAAGAGATTGAATAGTTTAAGTTCAATACTGAGTGGAAGACTGAAGATTCACATCTATTCTTTTTTTATCCTAGTATCTACATTCTCACAGTGCACTGTGTTGTACGGTGTGCTGTAGGACTTGAAGTATTTCTGAATTGACCTGTGAACTGGATGTCTAAAGATACAATTGACAAAAGATTAATAACTTACTGGAGGTGGTGCTGCATACCTTTAATCCTATCACTAAGGAGGAAGAGGCAAATGGATCTCTGTGAATTTGAAGCCAGTCTGGTCTACAAAGTGAATTTCAGGACAGCCAGGGCTACTCCAAAAAACCTTGTCTAAAAAACAAAAAAACAAACAAACAAAAAGATTAGTAACTTAACTATGAAGCAGAATTAATTCAGGTAGTGGACATGAAGTATTGGATGCTGTTAGCAGTATAGCTTCTATGAAATATATATTGTTGAATTCAAAATTTGATTTGGAAAAGGCATACTTCACTAACTTAAGCTGAACTATTTATTTTTAAAACCTGAATAGTTGGGTGTATAGTATATCTCTGTAATTCCAGCACTTAGGGTGTAGAGACAGGAGGATCTGGAGTTCAAGGTCATCCCCAGGTACCCAGTGAATGAATTTCAGGCCAACTTGGGCTATTGAAGACACTACCTCAGAAAGCAGAGGACAAAGCAATTATTTAGTAATCATGAGCAGTAGTGGACTTAGGGTATTTAGGAATAAGTATATAGGCCAGAGAGTTTAAAAGACCTAACAATTTAAAATCATTTTAATACTTAAGATACCAGGTTATGACAATGCTCTTTGCAAAAACATGTGCACTAATAGTTTGTATATTTTTTCAAATATTCTTCAAAATGGAGTAATTTGCTTTAGAGCTTGTAAAGACTCACTAACTACTACAGTAGGATACCCTTTTCAGCTTTGTGTGTGAGTGTGTTGCACAGTAGCTTGTTTTTTGTCCTTTGACCTTTGAGGCTTTTTCCTAATGCAAATAAAGATTGTAAGAGAAAGGGAAAATAATCTATAATTCTCATTGATGACATTTTAGAACAATAATAATAGTTTTTTAGGGCATGTTAGTGAAGACATGCAAAATATTTCCATCTTATGGAAAATATAACAAGATCAAAGAACTTTAAATTATATAGCAAATCCAAACCAAAGTAAAGAAAGTATCCAGATTGTTGTAGAAAACTAGCTATTTGGCTAGAAGAGCCATTTATAGTTTATCTTAGTTTTCTTTCCTTTTTTCTTTTTCTTAGGTTGCCTTCTGTAGCTGTAATAAAACACTAACCAAAAGCACCTTGGGGAAGAAAGGGATTATTTGACTTGCATCCCAGGTCACAGTCCATCACTGAGATGAAAGATGGGGCAGGAACTTACAACAGGAACCTAGAGGCAAAAACTGAAGTAAAGACCATGTCTTGCTCCCCATAGCTCACTCAATTTTCTTATATAGGTTTTTGAGATTACAATTACATCATTTCCCTCCTTTTCTCCCTCTAAATCTTTCTTGCACACACAAATTCTTTCAAATTCATGGCCTCTTTTTCTTTAATAATATATATATATATATATATCTGTGTATCCATATATGCATGGATATACTCAGTCTGTATACAGTTTGCTTTTTTTATACAACCTAGGATACCTGCCCAGAAGTAGCACCACACTCACTGAACTGGGCCTTTCCACAGCCGTGAGTAATCAAGAAAATGCCTCCCAGACTTGCCTACAGGCCAATCTGAAGGAGGCATTTTCTCAGTTGAGGTTTTCTTTTCCCAGATGACCCTAGCTTGTGTCAAGTTGACAAAAGGCCATCCATGTCTTAAATAGATCTATGATAAGATGGTATTCCCCAAAAGAAGGTGACCTCTCTGCCCAAGTGTATCACCAAATCCTAGGCACTTGTCTTCATAATTTGAATGATAGCATGTCCAGAGCTATTGGCTTACACTAGCCAAACACCGTTGACTGAAACTGAAGTCCATAGTCAGTTTGTTAATTTGTAGTAAAGTTGCTGTCATAAGAAAGATCTGTTGTGCTGAGTGCTATGTTCTGCATAAGTTGTCTTATTTGAAGATAGACTCTAAAGCAAAAGATTTTTTGGTTGTATGTAAATAGCAAAGGGATACGTGAATATAGTAGAATGTTTCATGGCATTCTTTCATGTGCAAGGCATTTCTTTTCCTTTTAGAGAGGTCCTTAACACATAAGTATGTTCAGGGTCTGTATGCTTTTTAACTTGGCATAATGCTAGCACTGCATGAAAAGGCTTTCCTAGGATTCTTCCTTTTTCTTGTTTCTATTGTTTATCTACCTATCCATTGTTTCCTTCAGTTGGGTAATTATTACATCTTTTTTTGTTGTTGTTTTGTTTTTTGTTTGTTTGTTTGTTTTTCGAGACAAGGTTTCTCTGTGGCTTTGGAGCCTGTCCTGGAACTAGCTCTAGTAGACCAGGCTGGTCTCAAACTCACAGAGATCCACCTGCCTCTGTCTCCCGAGTGCTGGGATTAAAGGCGTGAGCCACCACTGCCCGGCTTAATTATTACATCTTTATTAAGCCACTTGTCACTTGCTTATGGATATTCTTTTTTTGAGACAGAGTTTCTGTGTAATCCTGGCTGTCCTGGAACTTGTTGTGTAGACCAGGCTGGCCTCCCAATTCAGAGATCTGCCTGCTTCTACCTCCCATGTGTTGGGATTACAGGCATGTATTCTTGTTCATTATGGGAAGAACAACATGGGGCTGACAGTCTCAAGGTTGTATTCATTTATGGCCTGCATGTATGATCCTTATACTTAGGTACCGGGAAGCTAGTGTTGAAGTCATGGAGATAATGTCTCAGTTTGCTGTGATTGAACGTGCCAGCATCGATGAGGCTTATATAGACCTTACCAGTGCTGTGCAAGAAAGACTTCAAAAGTTACAAGGTCAGCCTATCTCAGCAGACTTGTTACCCAGCACTTACATTGAAGGGTTGCCCCGAGGCCCTACAGTAGAAGAAACTATCCAGAAAGGTACTTGTATCACATTACTTCTGCTTCCTGCTTTTGGAACCTGCTTTGCCTGGTTATGCTGGTTTTTTTTTTTTTTCTAGAATGATACTTAAATTATTGCCTGTGTGTATCACAGAAACTCATATGAAAGGATATACAAATTTTCTTTATCTTTCCAGATATATATGCATGATGAGAAGCTGTAACATTTGTTTGAAAGTAAATATCTCTTTAGCTATATAACCACATCAGTTTAGTATTATCAACAGAAGGTAGAAGGCTGACTGCTTCCTTCATCTGTAGATTAATTCATAGTGTCGAACCCAGGTCCTCTGGAAGAGCAGTCAGTGCTCTAACTGCTGAGCCATCTCTCCAGCCCCAGAATGAACTTTTTAAATGGAGAACTTTTTAAAAGTAGGGGTTGACCAATTAAAAATTTTTCTCAAGAGAAAGGGTCTTCCTCTGTAACCCAGGCTGGCCTCAAATTCTCTACACCGCCTCCCCGGCCCCACCCAGCCGTTGTAGTTACTAGGATTATCAGCATGTACTACCACACCCAATCACACATAAATCTCTTAGATTGCAAGTTTCGTGAGAGACAATTGCAGTTTTAAACAGGAAGGTAGGGTTGATAGATTGATAATATTAGTAGTTAAGAGTGTTTAAATTATGGGCATTATATGGTGAGTTTTAGGTTTGAGGCTTTTATTTTGTTTTGCACTAGAGACAAACGCAGGACCTCCAGTGTACTAGCAAGTGCTTGTCCTCTGAGTACACCCTCAAACCAAGTGGGAAGAGTTGAGGTGGATGGGCCTCGTTCTGCAGGTGTCTTACTTTTCTATTGCTGTGCAGATGCCATGATCGAGGCAACTTATAGAAGAAAGAGTTTACTGGGCTTACAGTTTCAGTGGGGGAGTCCTTGACCATCATGGGGAGCATGGCATCAGTCAGATAGTCATGGTGCTGGAGCAGTAGCTGAGAACTTAATTGTTTGGACAACAACCTTGAGAGAGAGAGACACACACACACACACACACACACACACACACAGAGTGAGAGAGAGAGCGCTAATCAGAAATGTCATGGGCTTTTAAAACCTCAAAGCCTACCCCCAGGGACATGCCTCTTCCAACATGACTTACCTTCTAATTCTTTTCAAACATTTTGTACCAGCTGAGGACCAAGTATTCGAATATATGAGCTTCCGGGACACCATTCAAAGCACCACAGCAAGTGAAGGCACTTACTGATGCCAGATGACCTGAGTTCAGTCCCTAGGACCTGCACTGTGAAAGGAAAACACTGACTCCTGCAAAGTTGTTCTTTGATCTCCACATGTGTACTTTGCATACCCCATCCCCCAACCTACAAAATAAATACATCTTAATTTGTTTTTTAAATTAAAGAGATGGCTCAGTGGTTAGGAGCACACACTGCTCTTGCAGAAGACCCACATTTGGTTCCCAACGCCCGCATCAGACAGTTTACAACCACCTGTAATTTGATGCTGTCTTCTGAGAACACCTGCACTCATATGCACACTCTTATACAAAAACACACAAGTGTACACGGGATTAAAAACAAAACTTTTTTTTAAAGAGTTATGGTAATGTAAGTAAGAAATAAAAGGTGAGTAAAGCAGGAATAGTTATAGTGTTTAGGGAAATAATTTTGAAGTGGGCTCTGTTGACTGCACAGTGGAAAATGGGTAGGGGTGGAGTTAATTCTAAACTTTTATTAAGAATAGAGTGTAGACTGGGCGGAGGTGGTGCACATCTTTAATCCCAGCACTTGGGAGGCAGGGGCAGGTGGATCTCTGTAGTTCAAGACGAGCCTGGTCTACAAGAGCCAGGACTGTTACACAGAGAAACCCTGCCTCGTTTAAAAAAAAGAGAGAGAATAGAGTATAGCCCAGCAGTGATGTTGTATGCCTTTAATCCCAGGCAGATGGATCTCAGAGCTCAAGGTCAGCCTCTTCTACAGAGTGAGTTCCAGGACTGTCAAGGACACACAGAAATGTAAAGAAGAAAATTTGAGGGAACATGCTTTTAAATCATAGTTGCCGGACTGGGAGTATAGATCCATGGTAGCATGTTTGAACTATGGGTTCTAGCCTCAGCCCTGCAAAAATCAATAAATCATTATTCGTGACTGATTATTAACATAAAAATATTTGTTACACATTATTACTGAAACTAAGCTGCTGCAATTGGTATGTTTGAATGTGATTGGTTTGTATCTAAATGTATGTATCTAGGGCTGGTGAGATGTCTCAGCAGGTAACAGGCCTGTAGCCAAACCTAACAACCTGGGTTTGATCCCTTTGATCCTCATAGGTTAAATAGGCTGGAGAGATAGATGGCTTAGTAGTTAAAAGCACTTGCTGTTCCTCTAGAGGATCCAAATTTGGTTTCCAGAATTCACATTGTGAGACAACCACCTTCAACTCCAGCTCCAAAGGATCCCATATCTTCTTCTGGCTCCCAGAGTACCCACACACATGGCATACACAGACACACAAATAGAAATAAGGTTTGAAGTAAACCTGTGAGTCTAAAGTACCTGAACTCAAGCCATTGTTACGTTGAATGATAAATATAGTTTTGTGCTACTTAACGTCAGGCTCTGGGAAATGTGTCAGTGATTTCATCATTGTGCAAATATCATGTACTTGGAGAAAGCTAGATCATACAGCCTACTATATATTAAGTTCTAAAGCCATATACCATGATATATGTAGTCTTCCCTTGAGAAAATGTTATGTGATTCATGACAAATGGGGCTGGAGAGATGACTCAGTGGTTAAGAGCACTGACTGCTCTTCCAGAGGTCCTGAGTTCAATTCCCAGCAACCACATGGTGGTTCGCCACCACCTGTAATGAGATCTAGCGCCCTCTTCTGGCCTGCGGGCATACATGCAGACAGAACACTTTATACATAATAAATAAAAGAAAGTTCACAGTCATTTTTTAAAAAATAATAATTTTAAAAATGTCTAAATGTAATTTCAACTTTTTTCAGAGGAAAATCGAAAACAAGGCTTACTTCAGTGGCTTGGTTCTCTTCAGATTGGTGATACCACCTCTCCAGACCTACACTTGACCGTGGGAGCAGTAATTGTGGAAGAAATGAGAGCAACCATAGAGAGGAAGACTGGTTTTCAGTGTTCAGCTGGAATTTCACACAATAAGGTAAATGCTAACTGTAGACTTCAAAGAGAAAGCACAGCAAGGATGGATGTCAGTAGATATTAAAATGCATGTGGGGAGCCTGATGTTTTAGTCCATGTCTGTACCTCTACCACTTCAGAGGTGGAAGCAGGAAAATCAAGAGTTCTAGAGTTCCAGGCCAGTCTACTCTATGTAAGACTTTGAAACTTAAAAAACTTTAAAAAAAAAAAAAAAAAAAAGAAAAGAAAAAATGAGGGACTGGAGAGG
Organism: Dicrostonyx torquatus; assembly: GCA_028555095.1. Taxonomy (NCBI): domain Eukaryota; kingdom Metazoa; phylum Chordata; class Mammalia; order Rodentia; family Cricetidae; genus Dicrostonyx; species Dicrostonyx torquatus. Next base: position 2,048,985 of record JAQHUG010000041.1, read on the forward strand.
GGACTCAGTGGTTGAGAGAACTGGTTATTGTTGCAGAGGACATGGATTTAATTCCCACCACCCACATGGTAGTTCTCAACTCTCTGCAAATATAGCTCTAGGGTCCCAACACGTCTTCCGTCCTCTGAGGGTGTTGCATGCACATGCTATAAGACATGAATGCAGGCAAAACACCTATACACATAAAATAAATTTTCTTAATTGTTTGCCGTTTTGGGACTGGTGGGATAGTTCAGTGGGTAAAGGCACTTGCCACCAAGCTTAACGACCTGAGCTCTACCTAGAACCCACATGGTGGAGGAAGAGAACCGGGTTGTTCTTTGATATCCATATGTGCAATGCCCCTCGTAATGTAATTAAAAAAAAAAAACTTAGATAAAATAAAATTCATATTGAGACTCAAATAAAAGCTTAAGTAATAATATTACTTGATATTACATAAGTACTTTCCTAAGCAGCAGCCTAAAATCTGACCAAAAAAATAAAAATTATTTTCTTAATGACTGAACCATCTGCATAGAAAAGCTGAGACATGGGCTGGAGAGATGATACAGTGAGTAAAGCACTGGCTGCTCTTCCAGAGGACCCTGGTTCAGTTCCCAGCACCCACATGGCAGCTCACAGCTGTAACTCCAGTTCCAGGAGATCCAGCACCCTCACACAGACATACATGCAGGCAAAACAGCAATGCACATAAAAATAAACTTATATTATTAAAAAATAAAAGCAACGCAGTTGGATCTCTGTGAGTCTAAGGCCAGTCTGGTCTACAAATTGAGTTCCAGGACAGCTAGATCTGTTACACAGAGAAAGAAAAACTGTCTCGAAAAGAAAAAGAAAAAAGCTGAGGCTTTGAAATTTTATATATTAGCCCTATTTCTTTTATTTTCACTTGCTATATGTTTTGTTGTTTCATCCTATATTTTTTGACTTTGAGGCAGTGCCTCATGTACCTCAGGTTAACCTTGAATTTCTTGTGTACCAAAGACAACGTTGATCCTCCTGTCTCTACCTCCCAAGTCCTGGGATTGCAGGCATCTGCTACTACTCTTAGCTCTGTTGTTTCCTTACATGGGATTGTCTGAATATTTTATGCGTTTGTCTGTTCCTAGTCCATATATGTATATGGGTGTGAGTTTGACATGTTTGTGATGTGTGCATGTGTGTCATAGTCTGTCACTCTGCTGGACTTCTTTTTTTTTATTTTTTATTTTTTTTAGATTTATTTATTATGTATACAACATTCTGCCTCTATATATGCCCGCACGCCAGAAGAGGGCACCAGATCTCATTACAGATGGTTGTGATCCACCATGTGGTTACTGGGAATTGAACTCAGGACCTCTGGAAGAGCAATCAGTGCTCTTAACCTCTGAGCCATCTCTCCAGCCCCTCTGCTGGACTTCTTTTAGGCAGGGTCTCTTTCTGAACCTACAACTAGCCTTTATTTGGAGGAGAGTAGGCTATCATAGCAGCCAACAAGTCCCAGAGATGTTTCTGCTCTTCCCCTCCAGTGCTGGGGTTGCAAGTGTGTGCAGGACTATGCACAGCTTGTTTCACAGGTGCAGGTTTGAGCAGTTGGGACAATAAGAGAAAGGTGGCAGTAAAATTTTACTTTGGACCACTATTTTATTTCTCTTTTTTGTTTGTTTGTTTGCTTGTTTGTTTCTCGGAACAAGTGTTCTCTGTGTAATAGCCCTGACTGTCCTAGAACTCGCTTTGTAGACCAGACTGGCCTCGAACTCACAAAGATCCACCTGCCTCTGCCTCCGAGGTGCTGTGATTAAAGGTGTGCACCACCACCGCCTGGCTGGCCACTATTTTCAAAATAAAAAAACAGACAATTCTCAAAAATCCAGGAGCAGAATAACTAATTTATAATCTTAAATAGATGGAAAAGAAAAGATGACATGAGGAAAATTGATATTACAAGAGTGTAAGGAGACTTATGTCCAGACTCTTGCCCTCCAAAGAAACCACCAGTGAACCGGAACTTGGGTGGAAAAGCAAGGTTTATTCCAAATGAGCCCAGGCATGGAACTTGTCCAGCACACTCAATGTAGTGAAGATGGGAGGAGCTGCCCTCCAGAGATTACAGAATGTTTTATAGACAATTTCGCAGGACCACCAGTTTTCACCTAATTTTCATACCCGGACGTAATTGAGAACAGCAAATTCAACAAGCATTATGTAAATGAAGTATGGACATGATATATTCTCGGTTGGCCCGTTCCTACCTGTCCTTGGGTTATGTAGATGAAACATACTATGGACATATTTTAATTGGCTATCTTTGAAGCAATGCTCTCCCCGTTGTTATTGGCTCCTGGCCCTTGTCACAGATGAAATGTTTATTATTGTAGCCTAGCCTAAGCCGTGTGGTTCAAGCGGAGAGCATTTAGGTCATCTGACACTCTGACCAGTTTTTCATTTCTCTCAGGAGAACAATCGGGAAAATGTTCTCCCAGAGGATTCTGTGGAACACAGAGATGTAGTACAAATTCTAATTGGTCTTAATAATAAAATCCCGGAGTCATCTATAGGGGTAAATTCTGAAAGACAAAGGAACAAGCTACAACCACTTCTTACCTGGAAAACTCAACCTGAAAGGGGCCAAGGTCCTATTTCTACAAATCCTCAGAGTGAATGGATTGCCCAAGCAACTGTCTCCACCCGCCTTATATTCCTCTCTCTGTCCAGCCCTATCATTTCCTATCTCCACCTCCCTAGTGCTGGGATTAAAGGCATGAGCTTCCCATGTGCTGGGATTAAGAGTGTGAGCCTGGCTGTTTGTCTTTTAGACCAGATCAATCTCATATAGTCCAGGGTGGCCTTGAACTCACAGAGCTGCTCCTGCTTCTGTCTCCTGAGTAATGGGATTAAAGGTGTGTATCACTACTGCCTGGCCTCTATGGTTAACTAGTGGCTAGCTCTGCACTCTGATCTCCAGGCAAGCTTATTTGTTAGAGTACAAACAAAATATCACACAGAGATTTTCAGATGTTTTGAGTTTCTGATTATATTTTGATTTTCATGTGGAAATTATTAGGATAGCCATTAAGCTGTGCCTCTGTGTATGTGTGTGCATACCTTAATATTTACCAACTCTACATAGTTACCTTACTATTAATATTAATGATCTTATTGTTCTCTGTGCTTCCAGGTCCTGGCAAAACTCGCCTGTGGACTAAACAAGCCCAACCGCCAAACTCTGGTCTCACATGGGTCAGTCCCACAGCTATTCAGCCAGATGCCAATTCGTAAAATGTAAGTATTCAGTTTCATCATGTCCATGTGAATGATCACTGCTTGTAGTGTCTTCTATGCCTCATAATGATTTAGTCTCAGAGAAAATAGGTACCAATCAGAGAGGCAACACTGAAAAATTTATAAGCTACATTTATGCCTTTTTTCTAAATGAATTTTCAATTGGGGTAATCTGTAGTATTTATCTAATCCTGAATTTAAAGACAAAACAAAACTGCCAGGTGTAGTGGTGTGCACCTTTAATCTTAGCATTCAAGAGACAGAGGCAGGAGGCTCTCTAAGTTGAGGTCAACCTGGTTTACATATCAAGTTCCAGGACAGCCAGGACTATGTTAAAAGACCCTGTCTCAAAACAACAACAATAAAAGAACTGAAAGTTAGATATGCTGATATATGCCTGTAATCCCAGCACTGGAGGGGCGGGGATAGGCAGGAGCATCACTGAGGAACTCACAGCCTACATAGTGAATACCTGTTCCCCCAGGGCTGCATAGCTGGACCCTCCCAAAATAAAACTAAGGGGGCTAGGAAGATACTCACTGGATAAGAGCACTTGTTGTGCAAGTATAAGGAGCAGAGTTCAGAATCCCTAGTACATTCATAAAAAGACAGATGTGATTGCTTGTGCACTCCCTGTACCTCAGTGTGGGGGAGGGAGAGGAGTGCCCTGCAGCCCCTAAACTGTAGGGGATGGAGATGGGCATTCCCAGGGCTTTGCTGGCTGCCACCCAGCTCCAGATACAGTGAAAGAGCCTGTCTCAAGGAAATAATTCTGAGAATGACAACAGGACATTTAACATCCTGTAACCTCCACATGTGCACACCTACACCTGAGTTTTAGCTCTGTACCTAACTTCCTTCTGGATTTTTATTCAAGTGTCTTAAATGTTTAACAAATAAAAATTTCACTTCTTTTGGGAGGGCGTTGAGATAAGGTCTCACTAAATAGTCTAGGCTGACCTCATTCTGATGGTGTTCCTTCTGCCTCAGCCTCCTAAATGCTAGGATTATGGGTACAAGCTTCTATATCCAGCTAGAATTTTACTTTTCTCTATCAAATTGACAGTTTATATCTGCTTATTGAGACAGAGTTTCACTCTATAGTCCAAGCTAGCCTGGAATTCACTATGCCACTTTAAAACTATTTAATTCCCCTGTTTAAGCTCACTGAATGTTTGTAATTACAGATAGAAGCCCCTATACCTGGCTCAGTGAAGGTTTTCAGATCTGTCAACTTGCTCTCCAATGAGGCATGAAAATAAAACTGATCTGAGAAAGGTTTATGAACTGGAGGTGGTAGAGAGCCAGCCAAGGACAAAGCAGCATGGAGAAATTTAGCAAAAAGAAGGAAAGTATAAGATATTCTCAGTGAACCTAGGGAGACACGAAATAGTCCATATTGTTGAAGACACTGAAACCTAAGGACTGAGGGTAGACTAAGTACAGGTTGTAGGTCACTTCAAAGCCAGCTGGAAAGTGTTGGCTATGGAAAAGATTTGTTTTGGGTTTGGAACATTTAGGGGGGTGTTTTTTATTTGTTTGTTTGTTTTTCAAGACAGGGTTTCTCTGTGTAGCTCTAGCTGTCCTGAAACTCACTCTGTAAACTAGGCTGACCTGGAACTCAGAGATCCCTGCTTGCCTCTGTATCCCCAATGCTGAAATTAAAGGCATGTACCACCTCTGCCAGGCTTGTTTGGTTGGTATTTTTTTCAAGACAGGGTCTTATTATGTAGCTCTGGTTGTCCTAGAACTTATTAGGTAGAGTAGGCTGACCTCAAATTTGCAGAGATCTGCTTGTCTCTGCCCTCCCCAGTGCTGGGATTAAGGGTATGTGCCACTACACCTGACTGAGTTTGAAATTTTAATCTCCAAACAGGACAGACAGTAGGTTTAACACAACTGAAAATTTAATATACAAGACCATGAAAAATAAAGTTTTATGTATACTTGACTTGATAACAAATTAATGATGAATTTTTATTCATGCTCCTGTTAATCTTCCCAGCTCCCAGCTGGGAGGAGTCATCAGTTTTCTTCATTTGTTTCTGTGTGTGCATGTGTATGGGAGTACAGGTGCACTCACTGAGAAGTCTTTTCTTTCTGAGGGCTCCAGGGGTTAGACTCTAACCAACAACACCTTTACTTGCTGAGCTCTCTAGCCCTCGGCTTTGTGCTGTACAGTAAGTCTACCGAACAAAAACATTCTCCGATCTTCTCTGAATCTTTGGGAGAACTGCTTGGAGCAACAGAATGCCTTGGTTTTAGTTAACTATATTTAAATGTGACCTAAAAATTCCTTCTCTTCATTGTTTAGCCGCAGTCTTGGAGGAAAACTTGGGGCTTCTGTTATTGAAATCCTTGGGGTAGAATACATGGGTGAACTGACCCAGTTCACTGAAGCCCAGCTACAGAACCATTTTGGAGAGAAGAACGGGTAAGTAAGTGGTTTATAATATTTTATATTGTTATTGTTGTTGTTGTTTTGGTTTTTCAAGACAGGGTTTCCCTGTGCAGCCCTGACTGTTTTGGAACTCAGAGATAACCTGCCTCTGCCTCTGCCTCTCAAATGCTGGGATTAAAGGCGCATGCCACCACACTTGCCTGTAAGTGGTTTGTATTTTTTTTTTTATTACATTTTTACTTTATGTGCATTGGTGTCTTCGCTGCATGTGTGTCTGTATGAGGGTGTCGGAACCCATGGAACTGGAGTCACAGAAAGTCTTGAGCTGCCATGTGAGTGCTGGCAGTTGAACTTGGGTCTTCTGGAAGAACAGCCATCTCTTCAACCCCTTTATAGAGATAAAAGCTTTTAATAGACAGGGTCAAATAGCCCACACCAGATTTAAGCTTGGTATATAACCAAAGAGAGCCTGGAAGTGCTGATCCTCTTGACTCTCTACCTTCCAAATTTTTAGATAACAGACATGCACCAGGATACACAGCCTGTGTTCCATGAGGTCATTTCATGGTTTGGTCCTTTAGAATATTATATTCCAGAGCCAGGCAGTGGTGGCACACACCTTTAATCCTAGTACTCGGGAGACAGAGGAAGGTGGATTTCTATGAGTTTGAGGCCTACAAGAGCTAGTAGTTCCAGGACAGGCTCCAAAGCTACAGAGAAACCCTGTCTTTTTTTTTTTTCTTATGGTTTATTTAACTTTTATTTTATGTACATTGGTGTGAAGGTGTCAGATCTCCTGGAATTGGATTTTTCAGACAGTTGTGAGCTGCCCTGTGGGTGCTGGGAATTGAACCCGGGTCCTCTGGAAGGGCAGTCAGTCAGTGCTCTTAACCACTGAGCCATCTCTCCAGCCCCTGAAACCCTGTCTTGAAAGAATATTAGATTCCACCAGACATAGTAGGCTGTTATCTTAGTGCTTGGGATACAGAAGCACAAGTTTGAGATCAAAAAAAGAAAGGCTTGAGATATGATTCATTGGCGGACACTTTCCTAACATGCTACAAGGCTTCTGGTTCTATCCCCAGCACTGAAAACATTCTAAAAGTAAAATAATTAGGTCTCTATGGCCGATCCCTCTAAAATAGCTTTGTCATATTCCTGGGTAGTTGATAGGAGCTGTTCATTTGAAGCCTGAATATGTACTCTTTAACATGTTTGCTTTTGCAGTACTGGGAATTTAGTCCAGGGACTTGCACATGCTAGACAAGCATCCTACTTTGAAGCTAGATTAACAGCTTTTTTCCTTTACTTTTAATTCAAGTCTTACCAAGTTGTCCAGGCAGGCTTTGAACATGTAATTCTTCTGCTTCAGATGCTCAAGTCACATGAATTCAAGATCTGCACAGCCAGGCTAGTCCTAATATATCATTTATGTTTGCTATTTTGCTGATGTTATACTCAAATCCTTGTGTTTCAGCCCTAGTAAGCACAAAAAGATGAATTGGTGGCTTACTTGTTGGTACTCTGCAAAGAACACAAATTGTGACTTGCTTTAGAAAGTAGGATTAGTTCTCCCCTTACCAGTGTCTTACATTTGAACTATTTAAGAAGGGTAAGTGGCCGGGCGGTGGTGGTGCACGCCTTTAATCCCAGCACTCAGGAGGCAGAGGCAGGTGGATCTTTGTGAGTTTGAGACCAGCCTGGTCTACAAGA
>JAQHUG010000041.1:2056590-2080171 GCA_028555095.1 Dicrostonyx torquatus
ACACGGAGGTCTACATTAATCATAAACTGGTTGGCCTATTAGCTCAGGCTTCTTACTGACTCTTACATCTTATATTAGCCCATTACTCTTGTCTGTGTTGGCTACGTGGCTTGGTACCTTTCATCAGCAAGGCATTCTCATCTTGCTTCCTCTCTGTCTGGGTGACGACTGCAGGCTAAACCTTTCCTCTTCACAGAATTCTCCTCGTCGCCCTGCCTTTACTTCCTGCCTGGTCACCCCACGTATACTTCCTGCCTGGCTAATGGCCAATCAGAGTTTTATTAAAATACAAGTGACAGGGTATAGGTCATTGTCCCACAGCACCCCCCCCCTTTTTTTTTCAAAACTAGACTCTGAATCGACTCTCCTTTGGTTAGCTTTTCTCCTGACTATTATCCATAACTTGTAACCAATGTTCTAAACAAAGGCAAACATCCATAGTCCATTTTTTGGGAATGTGGGCAGTTTTCCAGGCTACTTCCTGCTGATTGAGCATGCTAATAATCTTATGGGGACCTAAAGAAGATTTAGAATTATGATCAAGTCCTGACTGGAGTATCCTGTGAAGCTTCATCATCTCAGTCAGCAGTCTTGAGACTGTTCTGGATGTAGAACACAGAGGAAACGCCAACAGAGGTGCTCTGAAATGTTGGATCATCTGGGCCATCTGCTCCTATTGGAGATTCTTCAGGAGGTCTTCCTTGATCAGACCTGATTTTTCTTAGCCCAGAATGAATCCACAGCCTCTCATTTCCTGTGGAAACAAAAGCAAAATCTCTTCTCTAAAGTAACTTACCTTTTGACTTAAATTTTGAAGTCAAGGTATTTTCAAAATATATATGTTGGATTAATCCAGCAGCATTAATAATCAAATGTCTTTTAGTAGCTTTGCTCCTTCCTCAGCAGTCATACAATTCAAAGACAACACAACAGTATCCATATTCTCTGTGTATTTTTCATCTTTATGTGGCTTTTTTAAACTCTATTTTATTTTTACTTTTTGACTTTTTGAGACAGGGTTTCTTTGTGTGTCTTTGGCTGTCCTGGAATTCACTCTGTAGACCAGGCTGTCCTTGAACTCACCAAGATCTGCCTGCCTCTGCCTCCCAAGTGTTGGGATTAAAGGTGTGTGCCACCACACCCAGCTATTACTCTCTTTTTTAAGGACTTTATCCTTTTTTTTCTCCCTCCCAAGCCTACATATGTTTTTTAACACACTCTAACCTTTTTAAAGGGTTTTGGTTTTTGTCTGAATCGGTCTGTAATTACTATATATCTCTTTTTCTGACCTCATGAATCTTTAATTTTCTAAGTGATAATAGCTAGGATTAAAGCTGTGGCTTTGATGGCTAGATCCACCACATTCCTTAGCTTTCTGAGAGTCTAGCTTCATAGTTACTGGTGGGAGTTACTGGTAGGAGCCTTGTTTACTACCACAACTCTATGGTGTTTCAAGGTCCCTGATACCACCAAGAAGCATGCTATCAGCTATTCATCAACACTATTTAAGTGTTTGGTGGTGGGACCTTTTAAAAGAACTGCAAGGCTTTTGCAGCTAAAGCCGAGTCAGGAAGCCTCTTTTAAATGAGACGTGCTTGCCTCTAGCAAACAGAGCTCACCTGAGAAAATGCTGCTAAAAAGAAGCCATGCTTAACTATGTTCTTTTATGTATAGAATTACTTCCCAAGCTCTCTCAGGTTTTACATGGATGCTGTTGTTCACGTTGGCACCATTCTGTTGACTGAAGTTTCTGTCCTGCCTGGTCCCATAGCCGTTCAGTTTCAAAGACACACACAGAGGTCTACATTAATCATCAACTGGTTGGCCTATTATCTCAGGATTCTTAATTAATTCTTACATCTTATATTAGCCCATTATTCTTGTCTGTGTTAGCTATATGGCTTGGTACCTTACATCAGTGAGGCATTCTCATCTTGCTTCCTCTCTGGGTGATGACTACAGACTGAACCTTTCCTCTTCCCAGAATTCTTCTCTTCTTGTTACCCTGCCTATACTTCCTGCCTGGCTACTGGCCAATCAGTGTTTTATTAAAATACAAATGACAGGGTACCGACCATTGTCCCATATCAGACAGGGTCTCAAGCCTCAAGCCTTGAGCTCCTTGATCCTTTATCTCCACTTTACTAGTAACAGGACACACCTAGCTATTAATTTTGTTTATAGTGCCGGGGATTGAACCTAGGGCATTGTACTTGTTAGACATGTGGTGTACCATTGAGCTATACTCCCTAGCCTCAATCATTTGTCATGAAGAGTAGGAAAGGCGAATGTAGGTATTTTGTTTTAACAAGGGTGCTGGGGCAGGAGGATCATGAGCTGGAGGCCAGCCTGAGCTGCATAGTTAAATGCTGTTTATAAATAGGTAAAAACTAGGCATGGTGGCTCTCACCTGTAACCCCAGTAGGATCACAATTTGAAGTCAGTTGACTACTGTGAGATCCTCTCTAGGAAGCAAACAAAAAACAAGGGGAATGATCATGTTTTCATCTTAATGTCGTTTGCTGGTTTTATAGATCCTGGCTGTATGCCATGTGCCGAGGGATTGAACATGATCCAGTTAAACCCAGGCAGTTACCTAAAACTATTGGCTGTAGCAAGAACTTCCCAGGGAAAACAGCTTTGGCTACTCGACAGCAGGTAAGCAAGCCTTCTCAACAGAATACTGCCTCTCTTTAAGGAGATAGTAGATCTTGGTAGCTGTGCAAAGTTTACTGGGTTAGATGATTACCTTTATTTTAGGATAAAAAATTTATAAATTTTGATGAAATTTATTTTACCAAATGGAGTAGGAATTGCTTTTTGTTTTTATGTCAAAATGACTATTTTTTTTCCCCTCTTCAATCTAAAAAGGTATAAAACAGGACTGGCTGAAATGGCCAGTGGAGTTTCTTGTCTTTTTCTGTAGGTAGGAACTTCAAAAACCTAAAATATTATGCTTCACTCAGTTTGAGTTCTTCCTTGGAATTGGCCATGGTAGAATTTACCTGATGGCACCAGCAGGAAAAGTGAGGTGAAAGACTTGGTCTAGTAGGGCACACCTGTAATCCCGACACACAGGAAGCTGAATCAGTACACTGAGAGTTGGAGACCAATCTGGGTTGTAATAGCAACTAAACAAATTATGTGTTGCACATGTGTGTTGGTGTGTATACCTTTACACACATATGTAGACAGCAGAGGAAGCTCTCAGATGTCCTGTTCTATCACCCTGCCTTATGCTCTTGTTGAACCTGAATCTATGCTGGCAGCCAGCAAATCCCAGTGACCCTATTGTCTAGTTCCTCTAGTCCTGAGTTATAATGAGTCCATATGCAGCTATGCCCAACTTTATATTGTGGGTGCTGGGAATTCATATTCTTGTCTTCATTCTTGCACAGCATGTGCTCTTACCTACTGTGTCATTTCCCTTCCCCCGTAATTTAAAACCATTCTCTTTTCTTGTTGTGGAGATAAGTTTTTGCTATATAACCCAGCCGTAAACTCATGATCCGTCTGCCTCAACTCTAGAGTCTGGACCTGACTGAAAATCTTCAACTAGAGGACGACAGAGTGCTGAGATCTTCTTGATCTAGTTATAGGGAAAAATCCACTTTCTGCTTCTATATGTCTACTTAAATGAAAGATTAATTTTAGTTTTTTTTGTTGTGTTTTAGGTACAGTGGTGGCTCTTGCAGTTAGCCTTGGAACTTGAGGAGAGACTAACCAAAGACCGAAATGATGTAAGATTTTCTTCTCTATTAATCTTTGGGATTTAAATGCCACATGCTCTTTACCCTGTGGAGAAGGAACAAGAAAATAGCATCAGCCTAGGGAATTTTAAGAAAGTTTGTTTGGCCAACATGGTAGTGCACATCTTTAATCCCAGCATTAGGGAGGCAGAGGCAGGTGGATCTCTGTGTTGGAGGCCAGCCTGGTCTACAGAGAGAGTTCCAGGAATCCAATGCTAATGTAAAGAAACAATGATTATAACAGTCATTTAGGGAATTCAGACATGTGCATACATGTTTGTGCAGGAGTCTGCAGAGGCCATAAGATTGGATCCCTTGGAACTGAAGTTACAAGCAGTTGTGAGCCACCTGATGGGGATGCTAGAAACTGAACTCTGGTCTTAGGCTAGATTTATATTCACTCTTTTTTGGGGGGGTTGGGGTGAGGGATGTTTCGAGACAGGGTTTCTCTGTGTATCTTTGGTTGTGCTGGAACTCACTCTGTAGACCAGGCTGGCTTCGAACTCACAGAGATCCACTTGTCTGCCTCCTAAGTGCTGGGATTAAAGGCGTGTGCCTCCGTGCCCACGATTTATATTCATTCACTCTTAACCACTGAGGCATCTCTTGGGCTGACTCATTGGGATTTTTGTTTACTTTTTTCCTTTTTTAATGAAGCACAAATTTTCCCGTGTTCAAGGCTACGCTGATCTTCTCTGTATTGTTCCAGTTTTAGTTTGTATGGTGTTTAATCTGATAACTAAACATTTTCATGTGGGTTTTTTGGTTGTTTGTTTTTGAGACAGGGTTTCTTTGTGTAGTCCTGGCTGTAGTGGAACTCACTCTGTAGACCAGGCTGGCCTTGACTCAGAGATCTGCCTGCCTCTGCCTCTCAGTGCTGGGTTAAAGGTGTGCACTGTCACACCCAGCTATTTTCATGTGGTATATTGACCATTTATGCATCTTCCTTGACAAATGTTAGGCTTTGCTTTTATAACCCCAGTGCTGTGAGTGGCAGGGACCAAAGGATCACGGAGGCTTGGAGGCTGTCAGCCTAGAAAGGAAAAATGCAAGCTGCAGTTCAGTGAGAGACCCTGACTTAAGGGAGTAATGCTGGGAGCACTGCAGGAAGACACATCATGTCCTCCTATGGTAGCCACATGAGTCCATGCATGGGCATATACCCTACACAGCACATACACACACACCTATAAAAAAAAAATAAGATCATGAAGTTCTAAGCTTTAGTTTTCTCTTGTATCTCTAGGTATACGTTACATCCAGTTGTAATTACAGAACTCAAATTATCCTTTGTAATCTATTCTTTCAAGAGTCCATGCTTGCTATCTCTAGAGGTATTCTACATTGTTATCTTTTTTCTTTTTTTCTTGTTTCAGTGCTGGGGTTCAAATCCAAGATCTCACGCATGCTTCTTTTTTATATAATTTATTTAATTTTACTTTTATGTACATTGGTGTGAAGGTTTCAGATCCCCCTGGAATTGGAGTTACAGCTGTGAGCTGCCATGTGGGTGCTGGGAATGCAACCTGGATCTTCTGAAAGAGCAGTCAGTGCTCTTAACCGCTGTGCCATCTCTCCAGCCCTCATATATGCTTATGTCTAGAAATAGCACAGACTTCTTTTGTGAAACCCTGTAGCCAGATTTTTTTTTTTTTTTTTTGGTTTTTCGAGACAGGGTTTCTCTGTGGCTTTGGAGCCTGTCCTGGAACTAGCTCTTGTAGACCAGTCTGGTCTCGAACTCACAGAGATCCACCCGCCTCTGCCTCCCGAGTGCTGGGATTAAAGGCATGCACCACCACCGCCCGGCCTGTAGCCAGATTTTTATTTAGAAATTTTACTATAGTCTATGTTCTGTATTTTTTGTATCCTTTATAGTACTGAAAATATATCCTTAGTAGGTGTTTAGTATACACTTTTATTTTATATAAAAGGGTACTAGAATAGCCTTATTTTTTTGTCTACTAAAAAAAATTTTTTTAAAGGGTCTTACTATGCAGTAAGTGCTGGGTTATCTGAAATTTGCTATGTGGACCAGGATGACTTTGAACTCACAGAGATCCATCTACCTCTGCTTCCCAGTGCTGGAATTAAAGGAATACACCATGTTCAGCCCTATTCTTGGCTTTTAAATTGAATTTCCAAGTTATTCTATTTCTCTACAGATGGTCTTAGTAACGATTTCTGGTCTCAATCCTTTACTCTCCACAGAATGACAGGGTGGCCACTCAGTTGGTTGTCAGTATCCGTGTTCAAGGAGACAAGCGTCTGAGCAGCCTGCGCCGTTGCTGTGCCCTTACTCGCTATGATGCTCATAAGATGAGCCAGGATGCATTTGCTGCCATCAGGAACTGTAATACTTCTGGAATCCAAACTGAGTGGTGAGGCTTTTGTGTGTGTGTGCGCGCGTGTGTTTTAAATCAGTGAGCCTCTCAAGTAGCTTATGACTCACACTAGCCACACCTCTTAGAGGGGGTGATCAAGGACTAAGGAAGATAATAAGAAAGCAAGTTCACTCACGGGGTTTTTGTTTGTTTTGTTTTGATACATTCTGGAACCCAAGGGTGTACTAGTAGCTAGAAGACAACATGAACTAATGCCAGCATGCTACCTTCAGGGAAATGACTGCCTGTAACAGTATTAAGCTTTTTATGTCCTGAGGTTATCAGGAATTTTTTTTTTTTTAAAGATAGGGACTCCTGTATTCCAGACACGTAACCAGAAATGACTATGTACATCTTTCTGTATGTTTTGGTTTTGGTTTTGGAGAGGGTTTTGCTGCGCAGCCCTGACTTTTCTAGAACTCGCTTTGTAGACCAGGAAGGCCTCGAAGTCCACCTGCCTCTGTCCCCTCCCCACGTGCTGGGGTTAAAGGTGTGTGCCAGCACACACTGGATTATACTCTTCTGATGCTCTTGCCGCCATCTCCCAGTACTGAGGTTACAGGCCAGGACTATCACATACATGAAGTGCCGGGATTAAAAGCGTGACCACCCCTGCCTGGCAATAGTCTGGATCCTGAAGATTAAACCCAGGTCCTTGAACATGCGAGGCAAGTGCTCTACTACTAAACTACACCTTCAGGTTTTTCATAAGAACTTTATGAAAACATAATGAGTAAATAAATATGTAAAACATGATACAACAAATCGACAAATTTCTTGAAATATTTCCCTTTGGTTTTATTTTTTGAGACAGTTCTCTGTGTAACCACTCTGGCTGTCCTGGAACTCACTGCAGACCAGGCTGAGACTGGAAACCAAAAGCTGGATAGGGAATTTCATCTTGAAAAATTCTAGAGTTATGGATTAGAATTAGAATTTTTTCCCACTTATCTTGTGTGTATATGTGACGTAATTTGTGTACTACTAGTGAAATCTCTGAGTTGGTCCTACAAACCAAACTCAGGCCATCCAGTTTGGTGGCAAGTGCCACCCCCTGAGCCAACTGGGGATGACCCTGAGCTATGATTTGCTTATTTCTCACGTTGTTGTCTTGAGTAAAATTTGTGTAGCCCCAAGCCAGGTGTGGTGATGCACACCTTTAATCCCAGCACTCAGGAGGCAGAAGCAGGCGGATCTCTATGAGTTCAAGGCCAGCCTGGTCTTAGCCTCATCTTCAGAGTGAGTTTCAGGACAGGCTCCAAAGTTAGAGAAACCTTGTCTAGAAAAGGGGGGGGGGCAGGAATAAAAGAATTTCCTTTCATGTAGCACCAGAACTTGTCATTCATTAATGAAATCTAGGCTCTTAAAACAGTGACTTGATAATGTCCTTGTTCCATTACTTTGTACACAGGTCCCCTCCCCTCACGATGCTCTTCCTCTGTGCCACCAAGTTCTCTGCCTCTGCCCCTTCAGCTCACACAGATATCACCGTCTTCTTGAGCAGTGACGCAAGTTGTCAGTCAAAAGTGCCAACTCACAGCTCTGAAACTAAGACCCAGGGAACTGGTCCAGCTTTGCCCACATCTAGAAAGCCAGCCACCTCTCTGGAGTCTTTTTTTCAAAAGGCTGCCAAAAAGCAAAGAGTGAAAGAGACTTCCCTTGCTCCTCTCAACACGTCCACAGACAAATCACCAGTCAGGCCCGCCCTATCGTTCCAAAGCAGCCGAACTGCAGGAACGGAGCCCTTCTTCAAGCAGAAGAGGCTGTTGTCACAGCAAACACAGCTTAATAGTCCTTCAGCTCCTCACTTTCCACAGAAGGACTCAGAAGCGATATCAAGCTATTTTTCCACAGAGTGTGCAGATGATGGACCTCTTTATGAAAGAGAGTTGAAGCCACTATCTTCTAAAGCAATTTCTACAGAAAAGGATGTGGCTGGGAACAGTCCAAACATGCTTAATTCTTCGGTTTACAACTCTGAGGAGACGGCCCAAAGTGCAGCTGAGGACCAGATGCTCTGTGAGAAGTGTGACACCCTGGTTCCAGTGTGGGACATGCCAGAACACATAGACTACCATTTTGCATTGGAGTTGCAGAAGTCTTTTTTGCAGCCTTGTACTTCAAAACCCCACACTGTTCCTGCAATGTCTCCTCAGGGCAAAAGAAATCCCAAGAGTCCTTTGGCTTCCAGTAATAAACGCCTTAGGCTCCACGGCATGCAGACACTGGAATCATTTTTTAAGCCACTGACACATTGATGCTGCCCTCCGGCTTGTGGAACTGTACAACAGTCATTTGTGACTGAGCGATGGGAACATGTTGATTTCTCAAGGGAATCTATGAAATTAATACAAAATTAGGTTCCTCTATTCCAGTGGGATCCTGATCCTGTTTCTGATCAAAATATGTTTAATGTCTTTAGGGAGACAGTGCCGTAAAAGGTGTAAGGAGCCTTGGCAAAGTCCTTCAACATCGAGCTTTCTCACTTATCTAGAAAGCTGAAGACCATATGTGATATATATTTAGGGGTGTGACTCCCTAATAACCTCCCCCCATGCCAGGCGGTGATGGTGCACGCCTTTAATCCCAGCACTGAGGAGGCAGAGGCAAGCAGAACTCTGTGAGTTCAAGGCTAGCCTGGCCTATAAGACCAAGTTCCAAGACAGCCAGAGCTACACAGAGAAACCCTGTCTCACAAAAACCAGAAGACCCCCCCCCAAAAAAAAAAAATCCTAACTTGAAATTGGAACAGAATGAGGGAAAAATTGGGATTGGGGATATAACTCAGAGGTGGAACACTGGCCTAGGATAGCATATGCAAGGTCCTGTCTGTGTTCAATTCCCAGTACTGGAGTGGGAATAAAACAATAAACAGTACTTTAGCCAAAAGGTACTTAGCCACCCAGGTGTTAGGCTTTTCTGATATGACATTGAATTATGTGCAAAACCAGGTAGTAGGGTAAATGAGTAGGAAGACAGCGTACACCTCTCTTCCCATACTAAATACAAGCGAACTTCATTGTCCATATTTATAAATTGTGCCTTTGTAGTTTACTTCAAGGGGAAGGTTTAAAACTCACTGTGTTTAGCAGGAAATGACCTTTCCCTTGAGTTTACTGTGGCTTTTCCCTAGCTGGATCCGCAGCTTCTTAAAGGCAAGAATTCTTGCAGTGCCTTACACATAGTATGTTCTTGGTTATTAGTTGATGTATGTAATAAAAATTATATATCTGATTGCCCACACTAGGACAATAAAAATGTACTCTTTGAGGACCTGCCTTACACACTTTTATTCCTCTAAATGTGGTGTTAATGTAACAAGGTGACCTACTGGTAATTTTGACATTGGAGTGGGTAGGCTAGGCTAAACTGTTTTCACAACTGTGATCCTCCTACTTCAGTTTTCTGTGTGCTGGAATCATATGTTTACACAAATATACCTGTGCAACTGTGTCTCCTTTTGGTTGCAGTTGGGATGACTGCAAGTAGTCGTAGAGAAAAATAAGGTGTGGGTGTGGCGAGGTGTTTTTATGTGCTTGGAATCCCAACACTTTAAAGGGTAAAGAAAAGAGAACCAATCTGGAGTTAAAATCATCCCTGGCTAGATAGCAAGTCTGGGGCAACCTGGGCTACATGAAGGGAGTAGAGGATTGGGGATGTAAGCTAGTAAGTACTTGCTTAGCGTGACATTTTAAAAGAGAAGTATAAATCTAGATGTGACAGTGTGTAATCCTAGGATTCTGGAGGTGGAGGCAGGAGGATCTGGAGTTAAGTTCCAGGCCATCTTGGATAATTCAGTGAGACCTTGTCTCAAAAGAGAGAAGCGCTGTAGCAGAAACTTAGGTGTCACTTGATCTCTAGAGATAAGCTGGAGGTCAGGTGGAGAGTGGCTAGTGGATCAATGGAAGGTAAAGCCAGCAGTATACCTTGTCCTGGGCAGCCCTGCCCTATTGCACAGGCCTTAATCAGTGCTGGGAAAGCACCACTGTGCTGCAAGGTGACCTTGCCTTCCTCACTGCTCACAGCTTTTAATACAGGGGGGCAGTTTACCCACAGGCTTCTTAGTAGTATGTTAAGCCAATGGCATTTTTTGGTTTCCCAGATGGGGTTTTTCTGTATAGCCCTGGCTGTCCTGGAACTCATTTTGTAGGCCAGGCTGGCCTTGAACTCATAGAGATCCACCTGCTTCGGCCTCCTTGTGTGCTGGGATTAAAGGTGTGCGCCACTATGCCGGGCTACCAATGGTTTGTTTTATTTTTGGTTTTTCAAGACAGGGTTTGTCTGTGGCTTTGGAGTTTGCGCTGGAACTAGCTCTTGTAGACCAGGCTGGTCTCGAACTCAAAAGATCCGCCTGCCTCTGCCTCCCAAGTGCTGGGATTAAAGGCGTGCGCCACCACTGCCTGGCAATGGTATTTTTAAAAAAAAAAAAAAGATCAGATATGGTGGCCCATACCTATAACCCTAGCTGAAGGAGAAGGCTAGGTAGGACTACTGTGAGTTAAGGCCACAGAACCAAGAGCCTGTCTAAAAGTACTAGATATAGGACTGGGGGATACAGCTAAGCTGGTGCCTAAAATTCAGAAAACCTAGGCTTGAGCCTTAGCATGGGATAAAAGCAGTTATGAGTCGTGTCTGTAACCCCAGCAATTGAGAGGTAGAAGGATCAAAAGTTCAAAGTCATCCTCAATTACATAGTTTGATGCCAGCCTGGACTAGAAACTTACCTCAAGAAATAAAACTCCAGTGGCAGGATGCTGCATAAGGCTTTGGAGCACATGTATCATTTGCTTTGCTAGGATTGTGTTCAACATAGAGTTCCTACTTTAGCCTTAGACCCTACTTAATATGGGATAGGCTGGGAATAGAGCTCAATGGTGGTATCTGCTTAGCATGGACTCTATGATAGAACACAGAAACAGGAAAGGTCAAGGTTTAGCTTACGTGGCCCTCGATGCTCCAAGAACCTAGGCTTAAAAGGGAAGTGTGAGGACTGCATTACCATTCACCTGTGAGTCTTCATCCCTGCAGAGCTGGTACTCTGAGAGGGCTCCTCCTAGGGTTACCACTGACAGGTGCAATAGAGCTAACTATTTGAGCTGAAAAGGCCTCTCCACTCTGCTCACTTGCAGAATGAAGCAAGACAGAACACAAAATGCTGATCCTATGGGGAGAGGAAAAGAATGGCCAATGAGATAAGGGATGACTTCTTTCCAGTTCAGAGTTCAACGATGGTAGGGAGTCATTTGTCTCTAATCCTGGAGGAGAATCTAGCCGTGGAGGCAGAACCTTTGTCTTAAGTATAAGCACAGAATATCCAATAAAACATTTTTTATTCTGTACAATATATGTGTGTATTTAAATATATATACATATATATACACATGTGCAGAGAATCTTCAGCCAACAAATCCCTGAGTTCATGGGAACCCAGGATGCTAACAAAGGGAAAGGAGAGAGTCCATGCCCAGAATGACATCTTTCCCTTTCCTCCTGGTTCCCGGCAAGAGGGAAGGGGGTGGGCACTACAAATTACTAAAACAAGAAATAAAAGTATGTGGGAGCAGGAATGGGGATAAGGATGTCCGGATACATAACTGTGGATCAAGGTCCTGCAGCTACCAGTCTGGGAAAGGAAAACATACTATTTGATCTAGTATGAAAACGAGCAGATGACTTGAAAGGAAAAGAAACTGACATGCAGCTGGCCTTTAGTGTGCCAAGTCTTAGCTTGGCAGCCCCACACCTAGGCCAATACCACAAATAGCACCAAGTGGGGCCTATAGCAGGAGGATCTGGGAAAAGGGCCCTTGAGTAAGGGACAATGAAATAAAGCCAGAAATGTGCATCAGGACTCAACACAGGGTAGGAACACAGTCCTTCATGGTCTCTGTGCCACTTCTTCCGTCCCTGGGTCCACCGGAGGAGCACTTTTATCTGCAGTCAGGTGGAGAAGGGCAATTTATGTGGCCCTGAGAGGAGGTATAAGAAGTACTTTCAAGGGCCAACCCAGTTATGACAATTCCTGAAGTGCAGAAGTCACACTGGTGAGTCATGCCCAAACCTGAGAGTGGCATCCAGTCGACAAGATCATGCAGCTGCCAGGGTTAATGAGCCAACCAAGGGGCACACAGCTGCTGAGAACTGCCCTGAATTGTCTTCTCCCTCAGGACTGCCCCTCCCTGACCACACCAAGCTTGACACCTCTCCAGAAAGGTGGCAGGAAGCAAGTGGCAGCAGACACTAATCTGCCTAGCCTATTAACACACAGAGCCGCCAACAGTGGGCAGCATGGCAGGAAGTCACCTTATTATTGTAGGGACAGCAGTAGAGCTGTTCTGAGGACTCAGAAGCCCATGCTGGCCTGGGCTTCTCCTGCTGTGATGGCTTGCACATCCGTGACATGACCGATGCCCTTGGTAACACCCTCCCGGAACAGCAGTTTGGCGCCCACCTTCAGGTATTCTGGGTGTTTCAGGAAGCGGAAACGTACTACTGCTTTCTCCCCTGTCCGCAACTTGTCCTTCAGGAGAAAAGTGGTCACAACCCTGACCAATGCCTCTCATCCCATTCTCTACCAGCCTTGGCTCCACCCTTGAAGTCCCCAGGTGGGCTGCTACCCTTCCTGTATGGGATCAGGCAACTCTAAGCCAAGTGTAGTGTTAGGGGCTCCCGCCTATATGGAAGCAAAATACTGACTTTCTCTGCAAAAATGGAGACATGGCTGGGTTGCTCTCACCTTTGCATGGATCTTTTCCACCACTGCTGTTTGACGTACGTTGCCCACATGTACTGTCACCTGGAATCCCCGCCGGAAGGTGGTGGCGTGGAACAGTAGGACTATCTCTGCCTCAAACACTGAGCAGATGGTGGGATTCATCTCGGGACTCACCATCACCATGCCCTGGGGAGGCACAGCCAGGGAGGCACAACCCAGATCCAAGAAGGGCAGACCTGGCGTTAGACTCCATTTCCAGACATTCTGCACACTTTAGAACTCCTGAATCCCCTTTTCTTCTATATGCCTCCAAAGAAAGGCCTCAGAAGGCCATGGTACCTGTGTTTTGAGTATCCTAAGCCCTTTCAATAGTCTATATAGAAGCCGGGCGGTGGTGGCGCACGCCTTTAATCCCAGCACTCGGGAGGCAGAGGCAGGTGGATCTTTGTGAGTTCGAGACCAGCCTGGTCTACAAGAGCTAGTTCCAGGATAGGCTCCAAAGCCACAGAGAAACCCTGTCTCGAAAAACCAAAAAAAAAAAAAAAAAAGTCTATATAACCAGGCCTACACTCCCAAGTTAGAGACCACCATGTTTCCTTAGGCTTCAATAGCCAGTCTTCCAGACACTTGCATTCCCTCTCCAACCCATATTCACCTCACCTTGCGAAGTAGTGCACGGTCAAAGTCTCCGAGGGCTAGTGTAGCAGCCTGACCAGCTCGCAGCACACGACAGGCAGAGCGATTGCGCTGGATGCTGCATACTCTCAGCTCCAGGAAGCAGCCGTCGTCTGTTGGGCCTACCACCAGCTGGTCACCCTCACGGCAGATCCCACTGCAGCCCGAACAGCAGGTAACACAATGTCAGCATAGGTCCCTCTGACTTCTCTGCTAGGGGCACTCGGAGTACACTTGCCCTCGAATCAGGGCAAAAGAACCCTAAATTCCAGCTTGGAAGTAGGGAAATGACTGCATGTCCAGTCTAGCATTTAGATTCTGAAGGCCAGCAGTAGCAGCTGGCAGAGCCACACCTGTGGCTTGGCTAACACCAGCTCACTAAAGAACGAGTTAGAGCCTCGGGTTTTATGCTGTGCTCCCCATTTCCCTGCTTTGAGATGTAGGTGACCATAGACTCTAGGGGCCTGGGGAGTCCCTAGAGCAGCAATGCCATTCCTCCCTCAGAAGCCAAGAGGCCTAAGCTTCCATGTTCTGTGCATGAGCTCAGGTCAACCCAGGGCCTGCTTCAGGCGAGAGGTCTTCAAGTACAGGGGTACACAGGTAAGGCCGAGTAACACAAGGCAGTCACCTGGACAGTGTTCCTCCAACCACAGTCCCCACCTCTGGGACTGTGTAGATCTCATCCACCTAGAGCCAAAGAAAACTCTGTCAATGTCCTGCCACCAGGGCTGGCAGACCCAACCTTTGTAAATATGCTCAGGCTGTCAGAACTGGGCTGGCCCTGCCCTGCCCCTCCCTTCTGTTTGTTGGATCAACTACCTGGAATTCCGTCAACTGCTGCATAAGCTCTTCCTGCTCTTTGCTGTTGGTGAGTGGAGGCAGGATATTCAGGAAGACTTTAAGAAGGTCCAGACTCTCTCCAGACACACTGGACAGTGTGAATATAGGTGTGACACTGTGAAGAGACAAATGTGTAAGAATAGTCTTAACAGGAAGCAGTAGCCAGAGACCCCTTCTGACTGTGAGCAAGTCAGGGAATGTGGACGACAGTTAGTTAATGTCTTCAAGGTCCCAAGCATAGCTCCCTCCCACAATCCCAAGCTGAAAAAGGCAAAGAAATGAACTACAATGGATCTGGCCCTAGAGGTGGGACACCATGCTCCTGGACCCTGTGGCAGCCTTCCCTGTGCATCAAGGCTTGAGGGTGAGAGGCAGGCTCACTTGGGTGACTGGGCAAATTGCTGAGCAGCTGTGACAGCATCGTCCTCAGAGGTGACCAGCATAGGGACCTTGTGGCAGCCAGGCTGCTTGAGGACCCGCTCCAGCTGGCGTACTGTCCTCTCCACTGTGGTCTTAGCACACAGGTCCACTTTACTGACCACGATGAAGAAGGGCACTTTCAGGGCCAAGGCCAGCCCCAGATGTTCCCGTGTGGTGCCGGCTACCTCATAGAAAAGAGGCAGGTGGCAGGAGAGAAAATTTGGGAGGAAGGAAAAGGAAGAGTTGGTGTTGCTCCCAGCTCTGAGGGGGCTCAGGGCAGAAGAGAGTCAGCTCCTCCCTTTGCCCTGCCCCTCTGCTCAGTATCTCGTACCGATTCCAGTGTTGGCACTGACGAGGAGCAGGGCACAGTCGGGGCAGTAGGAGGTGAGGCCGAAGATGGTGGTGTGCAGGTATTTATGGTGGCCCGCCAGGTCAATGAAGGTGATCATCTTGGAGCTGCTTTCACAGATCTCTTCTGCAGTCCGTGAGTCACTGTAATTCACCACCTAGCCCAGGGCCAGGGCTCTCAGTGTCCCTGTAACCCTCCCCAACCCTTCAGAAGTCAGGACCTAGTCTAGTCCCTAACCCTGTATCATAACCTTGAGCCCATTTTCTATTTTACTCTGTAGATGCTCACTTGGTTTTTTAAGAGGAAGAGAACTGTTCACAGTACCCTCAGACTTCTCCAAAAGGTCTCCGCACCCTGCCCCCAGCCTCTGCCTTCACCTCTACCAGCCCATCCTCAGAGTCTGGTCCCACTGGGTCCCGCTGATCCCATGCACCTCTCCCTTGCTGTTAAAGCCCAGGATCTCAAAGCTGATGCTGGAGGTTCGGCCAGACTGAATCTCATGCAGGTGGCGGAAAAGGTTGAGCCGGGCCCGGCCCCGCCCATTGTCCAGCTCTCCTTGGGTCAAGACTCCAAGCAAGGTCGACTTCCCCGAGTCCACATTCCCTAGGACTGCCACACGGAGATCTAGGAACTGTGAGGAATTTGGCAGAGGTTAAGGTTCTCATACTCCCTGGAGCACACCCTCAGGAGCCTAGGCCAGGGGAAAGCCAAGCAACACAGCCTTTGCTGGGAGGAAAGCATGGGCGCTTACCTGCTGATTGTCAGGAACCTTTCGCACCAGCACCTCAGTGATCTTCCGGGGCACGTCACTATCATAATCCACTTCTCGCTCCCGGAGAACGGTGATGTCTGCCCCAACCCTGTCACAGAAAAGCCACAGCTGCCATATTTCACATTATTCCCCCTATTCCAGTCTGGCTCTGACCACAGAGGTCCTGACACCTGAATAAACTTCCTAACCCCTTGCAATCTACCCCCCCTTCTTTTGAAACAAGCACCTTAAATCAAAAGGAGTGGGGAGCCTACGCACAGTGAGATGAGCGCACCAAGCGGACTCACTCTGCCCATCAGGAGACTGCCACCAGAGGAACCCCACCTCACCCCAGTCCCTCTGCATCTGGCTGGCTGGGTATGCATGGGTCCTCCCTACAGTTGGGGAGAGGGGGGAAGGAAGCATACTTCTCTGCCATCCGGTGCAGGGTCTTGAGGGAAGCCCGCATCTCCTCCTCAGCCAGCCCCACCAGCAGCCCATTGTCCTCTACCCCAATCTGGTAGACAGCCTCACCGCGTCCCTCCTGGAGTCGCCACTTCATTTGTGTCACCAAATGTTCAAAGCGGTACTGGGATGGATTCACCAGCTTCAGCTTGGGACAGATGTGGTATCATGAGAAGAAAGCAGGGTGCTCCTCCCAGACTCTAAATGTGGTCCCTACCTGTGCTGCTATAGTAACCAGCACCTTTCTTTTCCACTTAAAACCCTTGCCCCATGGGGATGGAGAAATGGTTCAGTGGTTAAGAGAGCTCAGGCCAGGGGCTGACAAATGCCTGAAATGACAGCTCGAGGGGAATCTGATACTGGTACTCAGAAGCACATACCTACACACACACAAATTAAAAATCTTAAAAAAACGAAACCCTTACCCCTGACCACACTAGCAGTGATTCTCCCCCTGACACAGTGAGGTTCAGAGAGCCCAGCATGATGGCCATGCAGCATGATGACCACGCAGCATGGTGACCACGCAGCATGGTAACCACGCAGCATGGTGACCACGCAGCATGGTGACCACGCAGCATGGTGACCACGCAGCATGGAGTGGAAAGGCTAGCAGAGGAATCACCTTAGACTGACTAGGGCAACTACTGCATCCCATCTCCTCCCCAACCTAAGACTCACTTTATATTCGATGTTTCCATCTTCAGCCTAAAAAGAAACAGGAACAGTCAGCACACCCTGTTCAGACCCAATCCCTACTTCCTCAATTCCCAATGACCTCGGGCATATAAGGCAAGCCATGGTGGCACCTGCCCATGCTCCCAGGTAGCCTCTGAGGAAAGGGTGTAAGGATACAGCAAACCACCCACTCATCCGAGGATAGAATCACAGATCCTCAGCGTGTTCTTTCTAGATGCAAGATCACCTGTTCCTCCCAACCTCCACAATCTGACACTGCTGTCCAGTCTGGGTGTTCTAGTTTTGGTTTTGGTTTCTTTCTGTGTTCAGACTGTTGCTGACTTTCTTTGACACTGATCTAGTAGACACACTTCCTTCTTGCCCATCCCTCTCAGCTGATGCCATCAAGTGTAAGAGGTTATAAGTGACTCTGGGCCAGAGCCAAAGTGTGAGCTCAGCACTGGTCACTGCAAACTCATTGAGACAGGAGGCCCAGGTAAGAGAGGAGTACAACTCCAAAGTTGGGGCTTATATTAAAAAAGAAAGAAAGAAAGAAGGAAGGAAGGAAGGAAGGAAGGAAGGAAGGAAGGAAGGAAGGTATTAAAGGGACAGATGCCATAAACCGAACTTACTATGGCTTTTACCCCGTTCATGCCTCAGTTGAGGCGAAACTCTGAACAATCCCATATCACAGCCTGTTCTCACAGCAGCCACCTTTTGGGCTGTGTGTTACACACACCTGCCTCACCCCACCCCACCCCCTGTACAAAAGGTTATGACATCTTCTCATATTGCCCTTCTGTATTTCTGCATTTTTCCTCTCTGGCCATTTTATTTTTCTATTTCCCTTTCTGTCATCATTCCATCTTTAAAGTCCTTAGAAGAGTCTTTATCCACAATCTCAACCCCATGGAATGTGTGGAAGCTCTTTTCCCTTCAACAAAGACACTTTTTTACTATTCCGCTGAAGGTGAACAATCAGGATAGTAGACTTTAAAGATGGTATAAAGATAATCTAGGCCAGTGGTTCTCAAAGTGTGGTTCTGTGACCAACAACATTACAGTGTAAGAAATGCCGAATTTGCTGGGTGGTGGTGGTCCACGCATTTAATCCCAGCACTCAGGAGGCAAAGGTAGGCAGATCTTTGTGAGTTTGAGGCCAGATTGGTCTACAAAAGCTAGTTCCAGGACAGCTAGAGCTATTTCAGAGAAACCCTGTCTGGAAAAACCAAAGGAAAAACAAAACCAAAAAAAATGTCAAATTCTCAGGCCCATCCCTCAAGTAGTGGATGAGAAATTTTGTGAACAGAACAGCAATCTGGATAACTCTGGCGCACACTTAGAGTCTGACAAACACTGTTTGAAGCTCTTCCCGCCTTGGGTTCTTCTATCTTTTGTTTGTTTTGTTTTCAGAAACAAGGTTTCTCTGTGTATCCCTGGCTGCCCTGGAACTCGATCTGTAGACCAGACTGTAATAGAACTCGGAGAAATTCTCCTGCCTCTGCTTCCTGAGTGCTGGGTTCTCCTATCTAAAGAGGAAGAAGGAAAGTGGTCTTCTTTGCTTTAAGGACTCATGGAGCATATGGGGGCTCCTCTCTTTCTCCACGCCCCAACAGGACAAGGGAAAGGCAGAGGGCTATGTCTAACTGTTCTCTGTTTGTGTGTGTGAGTACCGAGGGCATAGCGAAGGAACACATTGCTCTAGTCCCGACTACTCCCCTTCTCCCTGTGGACCAAGTTTAGAAAAGCGGTGGTTACTCTGCTAGCCTTCTTTTCCCAGTTAGTGTTCCTTTCTCACTCCTCTGCTCCTCTCAGGAGGACGGGATCCCCGTCCTCACTTCTCCAAAGGTTATGTTAGTGAAAGGGGCAGTCCCTTCCCGAGGTCCTGACACGGAAGAGGATTGTCTAGTCTTGACGCCCCTGTTTTCTAAAGGGTCCTGAGACAGAAGGAGGGGTTCTCTTCCCCAGTTCTTCCTCCCTCGGGTCTTGACACCGGAAAGGGGGATTAATTATCTCTGTCCCGCCTCCCTGGAGTCTCGGGGACCGGAAAGAGTAGTTCCCTGTGCCCCGCCAATTTTTCAGGTGCTCACCTCTGGGGGCAGGTACGGAGGATTGTTGGCTTTACCTCCTCTGTTCCTTCCGTTCTTCTTCTTCCCCTTTGGGCCCCCGCAACTGCTGCTACCGCCGGCCCCCCGAGTTTTGAGGTTTCCGCCCATGGCCGGGCCTCCTCCGGGCCGGCAGCAGCCGCCGAACAGCTCCGATACCCGCGAGTCCATCCGCTGCTGCCACCAGCCCCCCGCCCGACCCCTCCCCCCCGCCACTGCCACCGCCCCTACTGCCACCGCCGGGTCGGGCCAGCCGGAGGAGAGCGGGGTGTGGCCCAGCGTAGGCCACGCCCCTCCCTACCCTGGCCTCCTGGTCGCGTCAGAAAAAGCCGCAGGGCACCAAGGGATACCGAGTTCACGGGCCTAAGATTTAGTGGTAAAGACTGTGAGCTTAAACTACAATTCCCAGGAAGCATCACTACGCAAGGGCCGCAGGTGGTTTCGGGGGCATGGGTAGCAAGCGCGCCTTGCGCGCAAAACCCTAAGGGAATTGTAGTCCGTATCCTATTCCCTGCGCTGCGTGCGGCTCCTTTTCTAAGGGCAGTAAGAAAGCCCTGCGGCCTGATATTGAGGACAATCACCGGAGGCAAAGGGCTCATATCAGAATAAAACTATGTTTGACCACTCAGCGCGGACCCCAGACAAAAAGTTAAAATTCAGGGCAGTTGGACCTGACAACCTGCTGGCTCCACCTCTGCCTCAGTTTCTTCCCCGAGAGCTGGCGTGCTGTCGAGTGAGTCAGGGCAAAAGCCAGGGCGGAGGCAGATGGTAGTTATAGCATAATTAGAGCTGTTATTGTGACGATGATTATGCCACCCTTGCACCGTAGTCACTGCTTTATTATTTGCCTGGCACAGTCAGTCAGTGGGCTGGTTTTAACAGCCCCAGGCACCGCGGCCGCCAGACACGTGTCCAGAACCCATAAACCAGCCAGCTGGTTTGAGGATGCCTTCAGCAGGTATCTCTCCTCCCCTTTGTTTTGATGTTGAACCAATCCGGGAAACCCGAGTTTAATTTAAAATTAGTCCGGAGGAGGGGCCTGGCCCCTACTTGGGGCGGAGCTGGGGTTCCAGACACGTCAACCGCCAGGAGGCGGGGGAAGTGGCCAGGAATAGAAACTTGTCCGAGGTCCCAGGGAGTTGTTGACCTGCCTTTCTAGCCAAACAGTCTCTACTGCCCTTTAGAACTCTGGAAGCGACTTAAACCAGTGTACAAGGCACCAAAAGGGCAGAGTAGAGAAACAGAATTGCATGGCCAAGAGTCAGGACGCTAGGGTTCAAATCCCAGCTCCGTAGTTATCTTATGACTCACAGTGTGTCCACTCCCCTCTGTACAAACAACCAGGTATTCATATATAGTCAAAGAATTACACAGCTTTTGCCTCCAAAATTTTAAAGTTTTCCTCGGTAAACTGGGAAACTAGCGTCTTACCTCTGGTACACTCTGCAGGAGTTCAGGCCTGGCCGAGTCCATGTCTTCATAGGCCCACATGGAAGGAGGCGGATCTATTGCACATGCCGCTGCTGACCACATTAGAGAACTTCCACACCAACTAGACCAGAAGAACCAAGATCTTAAAAAAGGCCTTGCAGGTCTAGTCAATGACGCGAGTCTCCAGGGAAGGAAAGCAGGTGTCTGTTCTGTATGCTATCCTGTGTGGTTAAGGACAACCTTAGCCCAGCCCAGGACTACCAGGAAAACTGTTTTAGAGACAGAGAACTCAGAAATCGTAAAGGATGGGAACTGAAAGTAGAGATATGCCAGGCAGCAGTGGCTCACGCCTTTAATCCCAGCACTTGGGAGGCAGAGGCAGGCAGATCTCTGTGAGTTTAAGACCAGCCTGGTCAAGCCGGGCGGTGGTGGCTCAGGCCTTTAATCCCAGCACTTGGGAGGCAGAGGCAGGCGGATCTCTGTGAGTTTAAGACCAGCCTGGTCAAGCCGGGCGGTGGTGGCTCAGGCCTTTAATCCCAGCACTTGGGAGGCAGAGGCAGGCAGATCTCTGTGAGTTCGAGACCAGCATGGTCTACAAGAGCTAGTTCCAGCGCAGGCTCCAAAGCCATAGAGAAACCCTGTCTCGAAAAACCAAAAAAAAAAAAAAAAAGACCAGCCTGGTCTACAGAGCGGGTTCCAGGACAGGCTCCAAAGCCACAGAGAAACCCTGTGTCTCAAAGAGAGAGAGAGAGAGAGAGAGAGAGAGAGAGAGAGAGAGATGCCCCTCCCATACCCATACACTATCACCACTAGCAGTCCTGGGCCTGAACAGATGCACTCAACGGATAACGTTTGTTGTTGTTTAATAAATATCCATGGATCTTGTAGCAGTCCACTTTTAACACACAATTTCATCCCACCCATTCCAATCCCCACATCTCCTTAGTGGAGACCTTCTTTTATGAGATGATGGGGATAACCCATTCTTGAACAAAATCGCCTACCGACACAGACAGAAGTGAAGGCTGACAGAGGAGCAGGTCAACAGGATATCTGCCAGGAGAGCTCAGGGTCCTGGGGAATGGAGGTGATGTAAATGACCAGTTTCCTGGACCAGTTGCTTATGAGGTGCCCATGAGGTGGTTGGCTATCGGATGTGTGTGTGTATATACGTATTGTTGTTACATACACATCACATGCTAATATTTTTCCTGGCTGGTAATGAGTCATTTGCTTTTATACGTAGTACCTCTGTATGCACAAGCATTTTCTGAATGGCACCTTTATATGCTCTGACTTATGGCAACCCTTTTCCTCTGCTTTCTTGGTTTCCTATCATCCTTATGTAAACTTCATATATTATTATGTAATACATCTTTGAGGAGATTTTTAAAAATTTTTCCACTTGGGGCTGGAGAGATGGCTCAGTAGTTAAGAGTTCCTGCTGTTCTTACAGACGCCCAGAGTTCAGTTCCCAGCATCAATGTTGGTTGACTTAGCGCTGCCTTTAACTCCAACTCCAGGGGACCTGGTACCCTCTTCACAAGGTCACACTTATGTGCACAGTCCTAATTATAGATATACACATAATTAAAAATTACATCTGTTAGAATTTTACATTTATTCTATGTGTATGTGTGTACACTATGATGTACATGTGGCACTCAGAGGGCAACTTGCAGGATTCTATCCTGCCCTATATGTGCTCTGGAATTAAATTCAGGTCACCAGACTTGGCAGCAAGTGCCTTTACCTACTAAGCCATCTTGCTAACATTTGACCTCAGTGCTTGATATACACAGACTCTTCCACTGTGCCACTCTGCTAGCTTCTTGCTGTGATTTGTTCTGCATGTTCTGAGAAGGGTTTCTCTGTGTAGTCCTGGCTGTCCTGGAACTCACTCTGTAGACCAGGCTGGTCTTGAACTCCCAGAGATCTGCCTGCCTCTGCCTCAGGAGTGCTAGTGAACCACCAGCACCAGCACCCTGCTGACTTTCAGATGTATTTTATACTTTAATCCACTTGAACCATATCATTTTTAGTGTATAGTAGAAACTAATTTATTTTTGAATGGATCTCCCCCATCCTGTTTCTCAAGCATTCTACTGCACACCTATATCCTCGACCTTGTTTTCTTTTTACTTTTTAAGAAAGTATCTTCCTAAATTATCCAGATTAGCCTTGAACTTGTGACTCACCTCTCTCAGCCATCCACCAAGCTGGGATTGCAGGCCTTCAGCACCGGACCTGGGTTTATCTTGTGGTAGTTACTTGAAGAAGCTGCCACTGTTGTATACTAAGATCTACATATACACCTATCTGTTCTGGGTTCCAACTTTTAATTTCTTTTATTCGATTATCAATTTCCCACACAATGCTTGGACCAGGACTGTCATGCATGCTAGCCAAACATTCTACCACTATGCTACACCGCCAGCTCAACACCACACTACTTTTTCCCTTTATCTTTTTAGAGATTGGGTTTCTCTGTGTAGTCCTAGTTGTCCTGGACTTCACTCTGTAGAACAAGCTGGCCTCAGACCCAGAGTTCCAGCTGCCTCTGCCTCCCAAGTACTAGAATTAATGATGTACACCACTATGGTCAACATCACAGTGTTTTTAATTGTGTAAGTATATGAGTGGGTTTATACAAATGAGGGCCATGCCCTTAGAGGTAGCAGAGGGTGTCGTGTCCCCTGAGGCTGCCTGTGACCCACTTTGAGTGGTTGATGGGAACTGAACCTGGGACCTTTGCAAGAGCAGAATGTACTCTTAACCACTGAACCATCTCTCCAGCCCCCCACAATATATTAATCATTGTGCTATTACAGTATGTTTTGACCTTCCCGAAACACACTCTAGTCTTGATCTCTGTGCCCTGGCCCTTGCCTCTTTCTTCATACTTTTCTCAGCATTCCTTGGTGGCTCCCACAGGCTCTTTTCTCTCCCTAATGGCATCAGGATCCAGCTTATTCTGTTTAGTACATCCTCTCTGCGTCATATAATTGGAGTTCATACTGAG
>JAQHUG010000041.1:2121389-2136315 GCA_028555095.1 Dicrostonyx torquatus
TACTGGGGACGTTCATGATCATTTCCTTTCCCAGAAGCAGCTGCTCTGGAAAAGATACAGCAATTGGGTGGTCTGGAGCTGCACTTTGGAGACTAAAAAGTGTCTGCAGATCACACTGTGAACCATCTCGTTACCTAAGGGGAAAGGAGAACCAAATCTACCCCTGTGAGAACTACCCCTGCCCTTCTGAACCAGACCATGAACTCAGTGGCTTCCAGCTCCACAGCCTGTGAGAACTTGAAAATTGCCTAAGCTGTGTGGGTCTGTTTGAGGCTGAGTTATAAAAGCAATGATTTACCTTTAAAAAAACATGTATGTAAGTGGTTTGCCTGCATGATACATGCACACTGCATGTTTACTCAGTATCCTTGGGGGACATGAGGGCACTGGATACTCTGGAACTGGTGGAGCTGAACTAAGGTTTGCTGCAAGAGCAGCAAATGCTCTTAATTGCTGAACTGTCTCTACAGCCCGATATTTCTTGTTTCTTTAAATTTTTAGTTTTTGAGATTATTTTATGCATATAGGTATTTTGGCTGCATGTATGTATGCATACCATGTGCATGCAGTGCCTGTGGAGGCCAGAAGAGGGTGCTGGCTCCTCTGGAACTTGATAAACACTGCTTTCACCCAACATGTGGGTGCTGGGAGCTGAACCCCTATCCTCTAGAAAAGCAGATAGTGCTTGTAACCAAAGCCCCTTAGGTCTACCACAGTCAGTGTTGACAGCACTGGACAAAGCTCCAGTGTCTTTGGTGGCCATGTGAAATGCAGCTGTCACTACATGACAAGGTGAGAGGACTCTGGCCCCAGTGCATGCAGGGTGACGGCCTTCACACTCACCTCATAGTTATACCTGTGCTTCAGGTTCCAACGGCAGATGGGGCACTGCCCTGAGGGGTTAGGGGGATTTGGAGTTGCCTTGGGAGTTTCTGTGATTCGGCCTTCAATCTAAGAGGAGGAAAAAAAAAGACAGTGAAAGTCTGGCCAGGCACGCAGGTCTTTAACTTTGAGCACACTCTGCATGAACACCAGCCAAAGCTTACTTCTGGGGAGTCTCATGGCAGCAACGAACAGTTCTGCTTGCATGGTGGACATTTTCTGTAGCTGCTATATGCTGGGCCTTGGACACAGGGATGCGGTTTGGCGGTCAGACAAGTGATGCATAACTAATCCCAGCAGTGGGTAGCAGAGGCAAGAAAACTAGAAGTTCAAGGCTAGCCTGGGCTACACAGTAGTAAGTTCCAAGCCAGCAGGGGTTATATGGTTAAGACTCTTGCCTCAAAAACCAGACAAACGGCAATGATGACATCAGGTAGACATACACACTGGTAGCGAGAGTAGTGGTTCTCAACCTTCCTAACACTGAGAACCTTTAATACAGTGGCTCCCAACCATAAAATTATTTTCATTGTTACTTCATAACTAATTTTGCTACTGTTATGAACTGCAATGTAAACATCTGTGTTTTCCCATGGTCTTTGGGAGGTGTGGCCCAGTTTGGGAACAGCTTAACTAGAGGGAAGGGTTTGCCATATCAACTGAATGCCATCTTTCCTTCCTCAACAAACCACAATAAAATACCTGAACCCTAGGCTTCCTCCCTGCCTCTGGGAAACGTGACACACGCACATGTTAAAAGTTCCAAATTGGAGCTGGAGAGAGGGCTCAGCAGTTAAGAGTCCTCTGCTCTTGCAGAGGACTGGGCTTCAGTCTCTCCTGGCCTCCAAGGGTCCCTGCATGCACATGTACGCATACAACTAGGCACATAACAAAGTTCCAAATGGCATAAAGATGCACTTCCACCCACTCCCTACCTTATCTGCGGAGAGCACTATTTCCAGCTAGGTCCCAGGAACAAAGCCGTATCTATGCTAGCAGTTTCCAACAAGACATGATATTTCCCCATCAGGCCACGTCTGGGGACATTTCTGATTGGACAGCTGGGGGAAGGGGTATGATGGGTATCTAGCAAGGATGCACAGGGGAGCCCTCACAACAAAGAACGCCAGCCAATGCTGCAGCTGAGAAATGCTGGGAATAGCCAGACAAGTGGGCGTCTGTGTGCACTGCTCCTCTCTCCCTCTGCAAACAGAAAGCATGGGCAGAGGAACACAATATATGCCCTCCTCTAAAACAAACCAGGGTCCCACTAGGTAGACTTAGCTGGCTTGGATCCTGTTATAGAGACCAGCCTGCCTCACATTTGCAGTGAACCTCTAGCCTTTGCTTCCTGAGTTCTGGGATTATAGTTCTCTTTACTTCTATCATTTTGAATAACAGCTTTCAAATACCCTGCAGAGGTCACATGGGACATGACCTTCCCATCATGACTGTACCTTGTGATCCAGCCTTGGATGGCTAAGTGTACTAAAGCAACAATCTGGGAGTCAGCTCCAATTGCAGGGGAGCTTAGCAGGCCTGGTTGAAGCTGAGCCTAAGAGCATGGCTAGGCTCAGTAACCCTGTCCCCTGGACTGAGAAAGGCTAGAAGTTCTGCTCAGTTATACCGGGCACCAGTATCTACCCCCCACTTCTATGATGGCAACCCCAAACACGACAGAGAGAATGTGTGGGCCAGGGAAAATCTGTAGGTGCATGGGAGGCCTCAGGGCCCCAGGAGGGCACCAACATTCATCGGTTCACCACTATTTGGCTGGTTCTGCACTAAGAGTGGCTCACACATACAGCTCCTCTAGCTCCCACAACTCAGTGCGGCAGGTGGCAGATCTGATTTTGGAGAACACACACCCACAGTCAGTCACAGCAGCACCTGACAAGAGTCGCAGTGTCTCTCCATGTCCCCACTAAAAACAGCAGATCCATGCATGCCTCACATGAAAAACTTAAAAAGTAAGATGTGGCCAGAACCATGAGCTGGGATGCAAGCCTTCAATTCTGAATGTCTAACACATTAGCTTCTCTTAGAGATGCTGTCATTGATGCTGAACTAGTTGGTTCTGAAGTCTGAAGATGGCGGATGACAGTCAGGCATGGTCTGCCATAGTCTTCACGGGAAAACGGAAACAGCAATCAGAAGAATAACGGGCATTCTGATGGGCTAGAAAAAAGGCTGGGCCCAGGACAACAGCTGCATTAGCAGGAGATGCAGTGGTAAGGGACTCTCTTTAGCACTGAGCACTCTGTACTCAGAAAAGCAGAAGCAAGATGACACTTCGAAAGTCTGATGTCAGGTCAGCCTAGGTGTGGTGGCACACACCTTTAATCCCAGCACTCAGGAGGCAGAGGCAGCAGATCTCTGTGAGTCTGAGGCCAGCCTGGTCTACAAAGCGAGTTTCAGGACAGTCAGGACTATATAGAGACCCTGTCTCAAAAATCAAAACCAAAAAAGTTTTCTTCAGCATGGCGTTTATAGGGTGAATGCATTCTGTCGTTTGAGAGTGGGTCTTGTGAAGCCCAGGCTTGCCTTGCACTCACTATATAACTGAGGATGGCCTTTAGCTCCTTATCCTTCAAGTGCTGGGATCACAGGTATGCACAATCATGCCCAGATTGTTTTAGGTTTTAATCAGAAAATTGGAGAGATGCCCAAAGGGGAGTTCCCTAAAAAGTTAAGAGTCAGGTGGAGGCTAACCAGTGGAAAGGACAAGGAGGTATTCTGGGAGAAGAATGAGTGGATTTCTCCTGGGGATAAGACTGCCTTGGGGAGGCCTATACTTGGCTGACTGCCAGAGAGGTTAAGCTCCTGGTTGACATGGAAGTTTCTGAGCCTTCTGGGAGCTCTGCAAGGTGGCTGAGAATTTCTTGGAGGCATAGAAGACCATGTGAAAACAAGGTTGTCTTTTAAGGATTATAGGATAATCTAAGCCCCATGACTGACTCCCCAAGGGAGGTGAGATGGGCCCAGCAAGGGAAAGTGGTGCATGGGTGAAAGAATCGTTCCAGTTTCCCTACCAAGAGACAAGTCAGGGTGCCTGCTAGTGAGGTTAGGCCCTAGGGACTGTCACCTCCTAAAGTCTCACTTACGGGTACACTTTCTAAACAGAAAGCAAGGATCAGAAGTCCAGATCCTGGCTCTGGGCCAACTAACTCTGGTTCTGTAGGCCTGCAATGCTGCCTTAGTTTCCCTTTTGGGAAACTAATTTATCACCTGCCAGAAAACTTATTAGCAAAGTCCTCTGAGACTCTGTCATACAAAAGGTCACTTTAATCAAGTAACAGATACCTCAGTATAGGCACAATGACTGTTCTTGATTAACCATACTACGGCACACGGCCCAAAAAATAGTAGACTTCAGGATTTATGGTCTCAGAGGAAGCAGATCCTGGAGCCAGGAGTCCAGATTGGGCCGCTTTCCCTCCCTCAGAGGAGCAGCTAGGCGGCTCCGAGCGTTAAGGAGGTCGTGAGTGGCCAATGCAGTGATACTTACTACAGTCGTCTTCCCTTCTTGGATCTCCACCACTACAGAGATAAAGGGGAAAAATTAGGTCAGCCATTTAATAAGGAACAGGGAGTTTCAAATAACAGCTCAAATGCTACACAGGCAGAGGAGAGGAGTCTTCAGTCTGCACTCTCCCACGGTCCCTGCCTGGGACAAAAAGCGGGCAAGGTTCACCCCCAAGTGCCAAGGCTCTATGCCCTCGAGGCTGGCCATTGGCAAGCCTGGGATGCTCAGGCTACAGCATCTCTCTGGAATTAAGGGTTTCCATATTAGATTTTGTCTTTTGAAGCCGAGATTCATCTTGATTCTGTCTAGAAGAATTGGCAAACTGAACAGGAAAATTGTTATGCGTTTGAGGGCAGCCTGGGCTACAAAGTAAGATTCTTACAAATGTCCCTCTACAGACTGAATCAGACCAAAGTGGTCTCTGACTTTGAAGGGTTTGCAATCTACAACACAGCTCTGTCTGTGCTCCAGTGGTAGCTTTTAAATGAGAAAATGTATCCTGAGAATTCTGTGTCAAGACTGCATGAAACTGGCTGTGAGGGAAATATTCTCGGCTCCATCCTTCTTCACCTCTCCCTGAGGGATTATGTTCTGTTATCATCCCAGAGAAAGGAATGGAAGAGGGAACAATCAGGAGCCTGAAGACAGTAGGGTCAGCAGGGCTTCAGGGAACACTCTGTTCCACACTGAGGGCAATCCAGGGCCTACCGATGCCTGAGGTGGGCAGGGGAGAAGTGGAGGCAAGATCATCAGCTGCACACATCTGTCAGGCTACACACATTACCCATTCACCTATCTAGGATACTGAATGACAAGGCCAATGGTAATGGAAGCTGCCAGCTCACACACAGCAACTGTTCTTGGAGCATCTCCCATGTTCACGGCTTGTTTAGAAAGAGAGAGCCACAGCTGCTATGCTAGCAAGGAACTGGTACACAGCAAATGCTAGGTTTAGGAAGTGAAATAATCACCAATGTCTCCTTCTAACTGTTAACTGCTACAATAGGGAGCTTGAGCCCACATATCTGCAAACCGTCTCTCCAGATACTAAGACCCTATTCAAACAGTAGTTTGGCTACCACAGTTTAGTTTTACTTAAGCTCTGGCTAACACAAGAAATAATATAAATTAGGAAAGCGCCTAAGGTCCTTGACTTTGAGAATTCAGTGGGAGCTAAAGATCTCTCCCTAGGAAAAATATCCACCTGAGAACACACAATTGGCCATGGGTTGCAGGAGGCTGCGGGGTATGTGTTAGAGACCTGGCTATTCCTCAGAGTTGGAAGGGAGTATATTTCTGTTTCTTCCTTTTGCCTACCATATTTTCTAAAGTAAACATATATTGCTTCTGCAAAAGCATAATATAAACAATAAAGAGAGAGGGCCTAGGGAAAAAGGCAACACTAACCCAACCAGAGCCCATGTCAGCATCTGTGGCCACTGAGCTCTGTGACCGACACCTAATTGGACACAGGCTGCTTAGAATTATTCCTCATTTGTTTTCTGGGCAAACCATTCATAAAGAATCATTACTCCAAACCAACCAATCAGAGAGCACTCCATGTCCAACTCCAGACACACACAAGTGAAACAATGACCAGAAAAACCCAGGGGCTTTCTCCAGAGAACACTCTAGCCACTAATCAGAACTAGGTTCCTTGTGTAAAAGAAACTGCGTCACCTCACACACGGTTCTACTTGTCCAGAACGGAGAGCAGCCCATGAACGGGATGTGGGTGAGACTCAACCTGGTTGTCAGCCTAGAAGCCAGCACAGCTGCAGAGGGAAGGTCACCACGATGTCCACTGCAGATTGGCCCACACAGGGGGACCAGGGAGAGCAGGAGGGCATATCTCCAGTCCCAGCTACCCTAGAAACTATGCTGCTACGCAAAACAAATTGGGGGAGGGAAAGAGGGTAACTAAATGGAAGCAGCACCAGGTAGGGGGATAAATTTCTGAGAAGTCTCAGGAAACATAAGCAGGGACACATTCTCAACCATGGAGTCGGCACCAGGACAATGGCCTGAAACACAAAGAGCATAAACATGTGGTTTCCTTCTTGGTCCAGGCTCTTGGGCCCTACCCACGAGGTAAACAAGTCTAACAAAACACACATCACTCTCGGCAAAGACCCAAACCCTGAAGTCATCCCACTGGCCCTGGAAAAGAGATCAAAGCCCATGGCAAGCCCACTGCTCACAAGCTCTCCCACAGCAACCTCCAGCCAGTGTCTTTGTAGAAGCTAGTGGGTAAAACAATAGGCAGATGCTTATCTAAGAGAGATGACTGTCAAACCAAAGGAATGACCCAAGAAACTCACAGGAGGCATAGATTGATGAGGGTGGTGAGTTAGTGCAGGGGAAGGCAGCCGGCTGGGGCCTGGAGAGGCCCTCTTCAGCAGATTTTAAGCTTCTGCAAAGAGGAGATAGGAATCAAAAATAGTATTGATTTTCAGTGTGCATAGAAAAACATGGCAAAACCAAACAAAACCTGAGATCCAGTTGTCCCTGGTCTCCTCTCCATTCAAGAGAAGTGGAAGTGGGTAAGAAAAGCTGGACTAAGGTTCAGAGACCAACAGAAAACTTAACTAGGAAAAAAATTGCAATCACTCCTGCATCCTGAGATAGGTCAGCATGAAGTAGGCCACCAGACATGACGTTGTTTTCTAAGGAAAACGAAGGCTGCCACCTCTCAAGCGAGGAGGCAGCACGTGCACTGAGAATCAGGAAGGGGGCAGCAGCCTGGCTCTACCTCCTGGGCCGAGGAACAGCAGAAGAGTAAGTAAGGCACAGTCTTTGCCCTGGAGGAGGAAGTAGAGCAAGGATGGGAACATCACCGTCACCATAATAAAGCCCATGTCTCATAAAGAGGTCCTCCAAGTACTTCAGTAAATACTCCTAGGATGGAGTCCAAGATGACTGGGTTACAACAGCCCAGAGCAAGCAGTGATGCGGTGAGACTGCAATGGCGGCAGAAGCCCTTGATGGACATAAACACAGGCAGACACCGTGACCCCGCTACATAAAGGCTTGGCTGGTTAGTAGAGGAGGAGGGAGGGAGATGAATGATGGAGGAGGCGGGGCACCGCAGCAGTGAGTAGCCAAAGAAGCCAAGGCCTCAAGGATCCATGGAAACTGAGCTCAGGGCTGGAAGGCAGCCCTCTGCCTCAGCAGTCACAATGAGGGCCTGTGCTTCAGGTCGCTGCCTGTTTCTCAAGCGCCATCACCTTCAGTTCACCTTGCATCGCTCAGCTTATGGGTCTCTGGGTGCCTCCCCGGTTCCTGTCCTGCAATTCCTGATGAAATGTCCCTCTTGCCCTGGGCTTCAGTCTCACTGCTGCCTAGGACCTTCCCCATTGGCAGGGCGCTCAAACCTTAACCCCCACTTGTTCCCTCCTCTCAAAGCTCCTTGCTGTGGGATCACTCAGCATATCAGACAGCCCTTCTTAGCACGCTGAAGTGGCCTTTCAGCGGTTCAGTACAGCTCACTGGTGTCTTGTCATGCTGCCATTTCCTTCACAAGGTTTAAAAGCAGGAGCTTTTAAACATGATCCTTGCTAAATCTGACATTGTCATTGATGAATTTATTAGATGTTTTCTGGCAAGTTAACTGGCAAGAGACTTGCATGAAAGGAAGGAAGAAAAAAGAGGACCTGCCGAGGAGCACCAGGGCTGTGTGACACTGGAGAGGGAAGAATGCTGCTCCTGCTTTCAACCCTACTGCTTAGAGCTGATGTTAGAACTGGATCCCCCATTCATCAAAATAAAGACCGCTAACATCTACTTTTAAGGAAGACTGAGTAGATGTTTTATGAAACACCTAGTATATGTCTGGAAGAAGGCACTTAGTAAACCACAGTTTCCTCATTGGTGCCCTTAAGTCTTGTTTTTTTCTTTTTCTTTTTTTTTTGTTTGTTTGTTTTCTTTTTCTATAGAGATTTATTTATCTATTTATTTATGCAGTATCCTGCCTGTAGGCCAGAAGAGGGCACTAGATCTCATCATAGGTGGTTGTAAGCCACCATGTGGTTGCTGGGAATTGAACTCAGGACCTCTGGAAGAGCAGTCAGTGCTCTTAACTGCTGAGCCATCTCTCCAGTCCCAACTCTTTTCTTTTTCTTTTCTTTTTTTTTTAAATATTTATTTATTTATTATGTATACAATATTCTGTCTGTGTGTATGCCTACAGGCCAGAAGAGGGCACCAGACCTCATTACAGATGGTTGGGAGCCACCATGTGGTTGCTGGGAATTGAACTCAGGACCCTTGGAAGAGCAGGCAATGCTCTTAACCACTGAGCCACCTCTCCAGCCCACTCTTTGCTTTTTCTATAACCTATTCACTCTCTCTTTGGGTTTGTATGTACCTGCCAACCACATACACACACCCCTCAGAGGCAGGGCTTCACTATGTAGTTCTAGCTGTCCTAGAACTTTCTTTCTTTTTTTTCAAGACAGGGTTTCTCTGTAGCTTTTGGAGCCTGTCCTGGAACTAGCTCTTGTAGCCCAGGCTGGCCTCGAACTCACAGAGATCTGTCTGCCTCTGCCCCCCGTGTCCTGGAACTTTCTAAGTAGACCAGACTGACCTTAGAATTCACAGAGATCCACCTGCCTCTGCCTGTTTCCTAAACACCAGGATTAAAGGTGTACATCTTGGCCCTTGTGCCAAACTTCAGACCAGGCTGTCTCAACATCAGCACTACTGACATTTTGGGCCAGTTAGTTCTCTGTTGTGGAGTTGACATGTGCGTTTTAAAACATTTAATGGAATCCCTACCCACTCACCAGATGCTGGTATTACGAGCTGTGACAATCAAAAAGGTTTCTAGACATTGCCAGAAATGTCTAGACATTGGGGGTGGGAGAAAGGAAATGGATGACTACCACTGACTGAGAATCAATGCATTAGACTGAAAACTTATAGCAATAACACCAGTGCTCAGTTCTCACGAAGGTTCTTTTCTTCTTGAGTCCAAGCCTCATGAATTCTTGCTTCAGTTATATAGTTTATCTTTGAAAGGCAAGATGACTGAATATTTTCAATCAGAGAATCAGCTTGTCAGTCACAGCTTTAAATTTTACATGTACATATTTGAGTGACAAGTATACTAGCTAGAAAATGACAGTCAGCTGTATATGGCATACCAAAAGGAAGAATGACGGATGATTCAAAAGAAAACAAACCATGACAGGGTTTTCACATAAAAGCATATCAATTCAACTTACTATTCAGCCTTGAGACTGGGCTGTCTAAACAGTGGCTCCTAGACAGACAGGAGAGTTACCAACCAAGTATTTGTAGCGACGACTCCAAACACTGATTATATAGTTCACCATTCCACAAACTTTCCAGTTAAAAAAATTTCTCAAAAACATAATTAATGCCTAAAAGAAGAAATAAAAAAATTTCTTGCTGGGTGTGGTAGTACATGACGGTGATACCAGCACTTGGGAGGCAGAGGCAGGGAGACTGCCAGATGTTGGAGGCTGGCTTGGTCTACTTAGAAAGTTAAAGGCCACCCAATGCTAATTAGCAAAACTTTGTCTGAAACAACAAGTTTCTTATGGGAAATCTCAAATACTCTAGTTTTAAACCAACAAGAAACTACATATATCATAGAAACTACGAATCATACAAGAAACCCTCTTGATTTATTTCTTCTCTATCTGTTCAAAGATAAAACTACATAACTGTAGTAAAAAACAAAAAACCCAAAAAAACAACACAGTAAAGAACTATTCAAAGCTGTGGACGGTGGCATACGCCTCTAAAGCACACACAAGAAAGAGCCAGAGGTGGGTGGGTCTCCAACTTTAAGGGCAGCCTGGGCTACATAACAAATTTCAGGTCAGCCAAAACAATATAGTGAGACGCTGTCTCAAAAATAAAAATAATTTTCTTTTGTTTGCTTCTTGGTTTTTTTGAGAAAGGATTTTTTGGTGTGTAGCCCTGGCTGCCCTGGAACTCAGAGATCCTCCTGCCTCTGCCTCCCGAGAACTGGGATTAAAGGTGTGCGCCACCAGGCCCTTATCTGCCACTCTTAATGAAATTACTGTTGGAAATGAAAGACCTCCGCTAAGTGCATACTGGTTTATGCCTGTTAGCTACATAACTGGGGAGGCTGAGGCCTCTTCTTTGACTCAGTGGCTCTTTTTTTCCTGGCTTCCTCCAACAATAACGATTACTCTTTCCGACTGGTTACTTCTCAACTCTGATGGATAGTCACTGGTTGGCCAACACTGCGCTAGAATTTTAAAAACAAGCCCCTTGTCCCATTTTTTTTTTTTTTTGCACAACACTAATCCATTCCTGCTTCCCACAGAACAACAAAGGAAGACTGTATCCCGAAGACCTTTTCACTCCGCCAGATTCCAGCCCTTCAGGACCCTGTTCAGGAAGCATCCTCTTTATGAAAACTTCCAACTGCCTTTGCTATTTCCGGTAACAGAATCTTCCTGGGCTCTTTCATGCAAATGGATGACTTCCATTTATTGTGTGTGGGGGGGATGTAGACCCATCTCTTCAGAACCCAAGCTTTACAGAAAGGCTATGCTTTCTCCTTTCCCAGCCTGACTCACAGCACTGGGACTTCAGGACCCTTTCAGCCGATGAAAAAGTACCTCGGGTCACTAGTAATGAAATGCAGAACTTACAGTTAGCACTTGCTTCTGTCTTTGTTGTTCAATTGCCTTTGCACCTTGCTTGCCATCTCTCAAGATTAGTAGCCTAGGCAAAAACAGCCACCACCTAATCACATTTTCGGAGGGGAAATTGAAAAGGGGGGCTTTGGGGATATGGTTTAAGGAGAGGGCGATTTGGAAATGAGAGAATTAGCAGTCGGCCCTCTATAGGTTTTCTGAACTCTCAGACAACCTTGTCTTTGAAATCTAAATCTAAATCTCTCAGTCCTCCTTTACTCCCGGAAGACACTAAGAAGCGGGAGGTGAAGCAACAGCCCAGGGTCTGGAAGAGCTTTGAAGCGTCCTGTGGAGGCCAGCACCCCCGAGGTTTGAGAGTCGTGCAGAGAGGGAGTGCCACGCCGGGGTTGACGGAAGTCTGTTATGTGGCTGTTCTCAAGTTCTAGAGATCGCTGGGTCCGGAGACTCACCTTCTCTCAACCAGCGAGCTGGAAGCCATAGCCAACCGGTCGTGGCGGGGCCTCCCAGGAACCCGTGGAGCTGCCTTCCACACCCGGATACCAGAGCCCTGAGGGCCGCCATCTTGGGAACACACCTGACCTCGAGTGCACTTCCGCTTCCGGAGCGAGGAGTACGCAGCCGCTGTGCGGCGAGCGGGTTTCTCAGGGTTACTCCCACGGTTTCTGTTTCTATCACCTGTCGGGATTTGATAAGGAGGCGCGCCTTTGTGCGGAGTAGAGCCTCCCGGCTGCTGTATGCCAGAACCTGGTCTTCAGAGTTGCCTGTTAGTCTCCCTTAGTAAATTATACACCACACCGATTCTTTAGGTTTTTTTTTTTCCTTCCTGCTTGTGGATTTTAAGCTTTTGTGAGGGACAGATTAGATTGAAATGGTAATGAACTCTGAGTCTGGGAACAACAGACCTGGAACAGAATCGACGACCTTCCCTCCCATCTGCCAATCTTTGTTGCTTTATATACATTTACTGTCCAGCACTTGGCACCACCTATCCTCTGCCTATTCTTTGGCTACCTGGTAAATGTCTTGTTAGAGTTTACTTCAAACTTCATTCACTATGCTGATTCTCGGCAACATCTGTTTTAGTGTTCCACACAGTTGCAGTCTCCCCACAGGATTGTAAATTAAGTCATAAACATTGTTGCCAGGCACGATGACGCACGCCTTTAATCCCAGTACTAGGGAGGCTGAGGTAGGTGGATCTCTGAGTTCGAGGCCAACCTGGTCTACATGGTGGGTTCCAGGACAGAGTTACACGGTGAGACTCTGTCTTGAAACAAAACAAAACAAAAAAACAGAAACATTGCAATTTTTGTTGCCTCTCAAGCTTACATCTCCTAGCACAGTGCTTGGTGTCTAATAACAGTAATAATGGTACAATGTATACTTGTCAGTGGATAAGTAGAATCTGTTTTATAAAATAGGTTGTTGCAAAGATTAGATGAAATAAATCATTCATGCTCAATAAATATAAACTACTTCATAAGACAATTAGGGAGATGGCTCTTTTCACAAGCCATATTTGTGGCATATTTGCTTTATAAAAAAAGTTAAAATGTGCTGGAGAGATGGCTCAGAGGTTAAGAGCACTGACTGCTCTTCTGGGGTCATGAGTTCAATTCCCAGCAACCTCATGATGGCTCACACTCATCTATAATGAGATCTGGTGCCCAGAACACTGTATACATAATAGATAAATAATCTTTAAGAAAAGTTAAAATACCAAAAAAAATAAAATTGTCTGATTTTCCCACTTTCAGATTTTCAGATATATAGGTGGTTTCCCCTGAGCTACCTAAGAAAGGGAAATTATTGACTCCTCAAGTCTTCCTTTTGATGATAAGGTCCCTCCCCCCACTCTTTATTCAGTGTAAGTCTCAAAGGGGTGAGGATGTTGCTAGTTGCCTTATTCTGGTACTCTGGTGAGAGAAACTAGTCCTACTGAAAGACACAGTAGGTCCTCTGATGATGGGAGAGAAAGGGCCTGTTGTTTAGTTGGTACTGGCATTCTCCTGGCTCGGTGGTATAACCAAAGCTGCAGGAGGAGCTTTGGAGCATCACGATTAGGAATATTTCTTAGACAAGCCTCTCTGCCGACACAAATAATTCCAATCAGACCAAATTAGACCAAATAAAAGATGCCTGTTTAATGCAGTGCTCCCGGGTGGTTCCAGGAATGCATAGTGAGGGGAAGAGAGAGAAGGGGAGAGCACGTGAAACCCGAGACCACTTGTTCATTCTCTGGGGGGCAGTTTAAGTAGCCCGTGGGAGTCGTCTTGACCTTTTCTGGGGAGGGGTTACCATTTGGTGGGTCTTCTTGACCCTCCCTGGGGAGGGGATCACCACTGCTTGGGGCTTTCTCAGAGGTGGAGTTTGGACTAAGGCGACTCCCAGGGGAGGGCCTTGAAATGGAACTTCCCGCCCAATATTCCAAAGATGGATGCAAGGGGGGTTGGGATGAGGCCCCTGACTATAATATTCCAGAATCTTTGTATAAAGGGGTGTTAGGGATGCTTTCGACCGAACAATCATTAGATAGTAAGATCAGGAGAAATAGTACATTGAGCAAAGGCAGATGCAGGGAAGCAATCTGAAAGGTCAGTTAAGGTGGGATTGATTGACACATGGGTTAGAAGCAGGTTTCTGTGGGTGTACTTCTAGGTGTTCCAGTCAAGCAAGATCAGGATAGCCTTGACTCTCTCTAGCTTCCG
This sequence comes from Dicrostonyx torquatus, assembly GCA_028555095.1. Taxonomy (NCBI): domain Eukaryota; kingdom Metazoa; phylum Chordata; class Mammalia; order Rodentia; family Cricetidae; genus Dicrostonyx; species Dicrostonyx torquatus. The sequence continues at coordinate 2,135,165 of JAQHUG010000041.1, forward strand.
ACTTAGTCCTGCATAAATGAGCCACATCTCCTGTTTTTAGCCACATTTCTTTTCTTATTCACTTCCAACTTCTGGGTGCTGAGCAGAGACAAGGGCAGTAGCAGAGTGGGCGTAGTGAACTAAAGCATTTGGGTGCTAGCCCTTTCCATGTTATGTTTGCTAACTTACTGTAATCAATATATATTTTGGGGTGCTGGAGAGATGGACCAGTGGTTAAGATTCTTGGCTTCTCCTTTAGAGGATCAGGGTTTGGGTCTCAGCATCCATTATGGCAGCTCCCACCCTTCTGTGACTCTAGTCCCAGGGGATCTGATGACTTCTTGTCATAAGTGTGGTGCACATCCATACATGCAAGCAGTCATACTCATAAAATAAAATTAAAAAAAAACCTTTCTGTTCTTCCCAGGGAGGGGACCACATGTGTCATTCTTAATTCCTGTTGTAACTTAAAGGGAAACTTCTCCCAATATCTGGAGCCCTTTATACCCTGCACGTGGAAGAGGGGGTGTCTTCCAATTCATTGCAGCAGGAACTGGTTTACATGGCACCAAGTTTGACTTTGGATACAACAGCACACCCACAAAAGGAACAATGATGGAATCTGTATCCTAAGTCTGAACAGGACCTGGGACATGCTGCTGCTGGCTGCTTCAGCGTTGTTGTTTATGTCAGCATCATCTCCTCCAGGAACACTGGCCAGCAAGCTGTGCTGCTGCTTGCTGCTGCCACTGGAGCCACTCCAGCTGCTGGCCGCTTCACTCCTTCAGGGAGGTGACGAATCCAAGGCTGACCACCAGGCCCTGGCAGAGGTGTCTTATGTCAGCCTGTTAACTATTGCTCTGTCTATACAGATTCTCCTCTACCTTGTGTGGGTGTTGTGATCGTTAGATTATTAAAAGGTAGCTGTAGAGAGACAGAATGTAGAAAGGAAAGAAGGCTTGCTCTGATCATAGGTGAACCATATTTATTCCTGGTGAGGGAGCCCTTTGTGATCCACACATGGATGACCAAAAGGCCTACAGAGGAAGATGGGATGCAGCCCCTTACAGGGGTGGAAATGACCTCCACAGTACGAAAGGGAAGACGGGAAGTGCAGTCTTTCAACAGGAAGCTGTCACTCCTAACTCTTGAGAGGATATTAAAAAAAAAAA
>JAQHUG010000041.1:2140459-2165278 GCA_028555095.1 Dicrostonyx torquatus
TAATGGAGTCTGGTGCCCTCTTCTGGCCTGCAGGCTTACACAAAGACAGAATATTGTATACATAATAAACAAATATTAAAAAAGAAAACATTATTTTGAGTGAGGTAACCCAGACCCAGAAAGACAATTATCACATGCACTCACTCATAGGTGGTTTTTAAACATAAAACAAAGAAAGCCAGCTTACAAACCATAATCCCAGAGAATTTAAACAACAATGTGGACACTAAGAGAGATTTACATAGATATAATCTACATGGGAAGTAGAAAGTATAAAAAGACAAGTTCTCTTGAGTAAATTGGGAGCATGGGGACCTTAGGGGAGGAGAGAGGCAAGGAGGGGAGCAGAGAAAAATGTAGAGCTCAATAAATATCAATAAAATAAAATAAAAAGATCTCTAAAAGGACCTCATCATCCCAGGCTGCAGGATGGGCTTACAGGGAAGCAATACAGCAGGTAGAGGCCTGGTTAGGAGGACTGCAAAAACAAAACAAAACAAAAACGCTGTTTTGTATTCCCTTCCATAGAATAAGTAGAACATGATCAACACTCTAAAACACTGTCTTGTATTCTCTTCCATAGAATCAACAGAACACAATCAACATTCTAAAACACTGTTTTGTATTCCCTTCCATAAAGTAAGTAGAATATGATCAACACTCTAGAACACTGTCTTGTATCCTCTTGTCATTCCCTCTGAGGATAACCATTATCTCAACTTTTGGCACCACAAATAACATTTTGCTGATTTGAACTCTATATAATATTTTCTTAGATTGCAGCTTATTTTAAAACACTTTTGTTCTGTTGATAGAGTTTGGATCCTTTCAATGTGATCTGTTGCAAATAGTGTTGGGACTAACAAGACTTTGGGCAAACTTGAGAAAAAACTTTCTGGAATATTCGAGTGATGGAACTGTTAGGGTCTACACATACTCAGCTTTAGTTAGTAGAACATGCCCAAAACCTTCCCATGGCGCTTGTACCAGTTTATTTTGGTACCAGCTATATGTGGGGATTCCAGTTGCTCAAAAACCTTGACAATATTTAAATTTTTGTAGTTTTCATATGTCATTCTAGTTAGAATATAATAAGAGCTCATTGAAGACTTATTTTACATTTGATGCCTAATGACAATAGCTTTTCATATATTTATAAACCATTTATAGATTCTATTTTGTAAGAAATCTTTTCAGGATTTGTGCTCATTTTATACTTATCTGTCTTTTTTCTTGATATATTTATATTAAATGCATATATTTAAATTTATTTTCATTTTATGTGCATGAGTGTTTTGCCCACACATATGTATATGCACCATGTGTGTGCCTAGTTCTTAAGAAAGCCAAGCAAAGGTATCTGATCCCCTGGAACTGGAGTTAGAGATGTCTGTGAGTTACCACGTGGGTGCTAAGAACCCAACTCTAGTTGTCTGTAAGAGCAGAAAGTACTTTTAACCACAGAGCCATCTCTCCAGCCCCCGGTCTGTTTTTTCTTATTAAATTGTTCTCTATATATTTTGCATACTTGTTGTTGACTACATGTATCGCAGATGTCATACAGTTCTTCAAGTATTACCTTCTTACTCCCTGAAGTACAACTCTTAAACAAATATTAATTTAATTTTAAAAAATTCATCAGTTTTTCTTCTATGGTTAACTATTTTCATTTTGTATTACTATTTGTGAAAATATTCTCCTATGTTTTCTAACCCTTTCTTTCTTTCTTTCTTCCTTTCTATCTTTCTTTTTTTCTTCCTGTTTTTTGAGACAGGGTTTCTCTGGCTGTCCTGGAACTTGCTCTGTGGACCAGGCTAGCCTTGAACTCACAGAGATCCACCAGCCTGTTGCCTTGCAAGTGCTGGGACTAAAGACGGATGCCACCACTGCCTGGCTCTCCTGTGTTTTCCCACAAAGGTGGTTTAATGGATAAAAGTGCTTGTTACCTGCCCCGGTTAGCTTTCTGTTGCTGTGATAACCACCGTGACCGAAAGCAACTTGAGGTGGACAGAGTTGATTTGGTTTATAGGGAAGTCAAGGCAGTAACTGAAGGGGAGACCACGAGGAATACTACTTATTGTCTTATTTTCTGTTCAGCTTGACAACCAGGATTGGCCATTACAGTACCTTGTGAGCTTCATAACCTGAGTTCGATCCCTGGAAGCCACGAGAAGGTAGAAGGAAAGAACCAACTTTTAAAAGGTGTCCTCTGACCTCCACACTTAATGTGACACATGTGTGTACACGAACACACACATCTTCATCATCATAAATAAAAAACATTTAAAAATATTCATTTTTTGCCATAGTAGTGTCTTCCTGACCTAATACCATTAAAAATAATATCACAGTTGGAGGTAGGATGATCAAACTCCTCCTTCACTACACTTGAGCCAGTCTAGTTTCTGGAATCTTTATTTGACTACATTGATCTCAATTTTGTCATTTACTTGTCTGCTTATTGAGGCAGAGTTTCACTGTAGTCCAGGCTGGCCTGCACCTTGCTATGTAGATCAGGCTGTATTCAAACCCGTGAATGTCCTAGCTCTGCTTCTCAACTGCTGAAATTGGAGGTTTGTGCCACCAGCCTGGCCCTTAGATACCTGGAGGTACAGGAAGTTATGAACCACCTGGTGTGGATATGGGGAAACAAACTCCGGCCCCTTGCAAGAGCAGAATGCTGTCTTAACCCTCTCCCTTGATCTGGAGGTAATCTAAATCCTCAGTAAACCTTCCCAAGGAAGATGTTTGGGGACACGCCCATGGCAAGCAAACCCGGACATGTTCATTTGCCAATGAAAACTTCACTTTATGACAGAACTGATCTGGTCAGATTGCTGCCAAACATCAGAACACAGGCTCAGGCCTGAGTAGAGGTAGAGATGAGAGTAGCCAGGGGTTGGTCAGCTGTGGCCTCAGGGAAGGAAGTTCTGGTCCCAGCTATGGATGGATGAGCCAGTCTGGCCTTCCTCCCACCTCACCCAAGAAGAGGGGTCAGAGCCTATAGTCACACAACTGTGACCCTGGAAATAGAAGGCACAGGAAAAGGGCAGGAGGACAGAAGCTGATCTGGTACTGATACCCTGGTGGGAGCAGGCTGTGAGGGAATTCAGGGGAAAGGACAGCCAGCAGTGACAGTCATGTTTGCTTTCTCTTAATTAATGTGGCTTCCTTACAACCCCCCTGTTGATTCCCAGCTGGTCGACTCAACCATAACAACACGTGGCCTGCCCTGCCCAGGCCAGGAACTGAGGAGGCGCCTCCCAAGGAGGGTCTGGTTTCATCTATAGTCGGGCTGCCCTTCCGTTCACTGGTTTAGTGCAAGGGAGGGAAGGGGCAGCATATCAAGCTGTGGAGACAGCTGGGCTGGGGGAACAGCCAGGACCTGGCTGCCAAGGGCTTGCCTGGCTGCATATTCCCACGGCCTTTCCTAAAGGGGAGTGGTCTCCTGATGGAGCTGTAGCCTCTCAGTCAAGTATGAGTGGGGAGACCTCAGTCAAATAGCCATTCTCGGTGGGACTCACAGAGCAGCAGTGACGTGAGCCCTTCCTCAGTGGGACTCACACAGCAGCAATGACGTGAGCCCTTCCTCAGTGGGACTCACACAGCAGCAATGACGTGAGCCCTTCCTCAGTGGGACTCACACAGCAGCAATGATGTGAAGTGACATTTATGAAAGGAGGGAGACAATGAACCTCTTTTTGTCCCAACAAAATGTACAGGTGTGTTTGGCCAGAGGCCCTCCAGGGATCTGGAAACAGCTAGGCTGTGTCTAGAATTTTGGTTACATTACCACTGTCCTTTGAGTCTTTGTATTGCTTCCTTCTTTGGGAGACTCTTACTCTTCTCCAGTCATTGTTTCCATCCACTCTCACACCTGCTTCAGTGGGCATCCATCAAGCAGGTACAATACACTTCTTTAAACAAAAGCGTATATACCCCAGGAACATTCTTCAAGGGTGAAAGGTTTTGTCGTACAAGTATTTTGAAAACTTGATTGCCCTGGAGTTGGCACTTTTTTCTTGATTTTTCTTTAAGTTAAAAACATTGTTGCCGGGCGGTGGTGGCAAAAGCCTTTAATCCCAGCACTCGGGAGGCAGAGGCAGGCAGATCTCTGCGAGTTCAAGGCCAGCCTGGTCTACAAGAGCTAGTTCCAGGACAGGCTCCAAAACTACAGAGAAACCCTGTCTCGAAAAACACAAACAAACAAAACCCCATATTGCTGTTTTTAATTAATTAATTAATTATTATTATTATTATTTTAAGACAGGATCTCTCTATGTAGCCTGGCTGTCCTGGAACTCTCTATGTAGGCTAACCTCAAACTCACAGAGATCTTCTTGCCTCTGCCTCCCAAGTACTGGGTTTAAAGGTGTGCATTACTATGCCTGCCTCCTATTAATTAATTTTTTTTGATACTTTGTCTCAGTAGCCCAGGTTGGCCTCCAGCTGGCTCAGTACTTGAGAATAACCTAGCTCCTTCTGCCTTCAGAAGTACTGGAATTGTAGGTGTGGGCAGCCATAGCTGCTGTTTTATTTCTTATTTGTTTATTTTGGTTTTTCAAGACAGGGTTTCTCTGTGTAGCCCTTGCTGTCTTGGAACTAGCTCTGTAGACCAGGTTGGCCTTGAACTCACAGAGATCTGCCCGCTTCTGCCTCCTCAGTGCTAGGATTAAAGGAGTGTGCCTCCATTGCCCAGCATTGTTTTAAGTTCTAAGCATTAAAGAAATTTCTTTTGTGACAAGGTTACCCTGTACCGTAGACTGGTCTCAAATTCACAGTTATCCATCCTGTTTTAGCCTCCAGAGTGCTGAGATTATGGGTATGTGCTTAAAATTTTTAAAACCATGAAATCAGAAAAAGTACACAAAGTTTTTATCTACTGTCTGATGGATTCTTTTCTTTTTCTTTCTTTCTTTTTTCTTTTCTTTTTCTTTTCTTTTTTTTTTTGAGACAAAGTAACACTCTGGATGTCCCAGAATTCGCTCTACAGACTAGGGTGGCCTTGAACTCACAGAGGTGTGCCTGCCTCTGCCTCCTGAGTGCTGGATTAAAGGCGTGGTCTGACGGATTTTTCAAAAGGCAAAACTGATTCATTTCTGTGCTAGAACACTGGGCTCTGCTGCCCCAGCAATGAAAGAAAACACACACATAAAATGGAGTCAGTGAGTGGCAGCTTCTTGTTTCCTTGTTGCTGTGGCAGTTACCAAAAGCAACTTAAAATTGGGACACGGTGGAAGGTGGATCTCAGAGAACTCAACACCAGCCTGGTCTGCATAGTGAGTTTCAGATCACCAGGGCTGTGCCACTCTCCCTGAGAGCTACTTAAAGAACGAAGGAACTGCTTTGGCTCATACTTTGAGAGTACAGTCCATCACAGTGGGAAGGCCTGGGAGCCAGAGCAGCTGTGCTGGGGATAGTAGGGCGGATGTCACATTGTGTCCACAGTCAAGAAGCAGAGAGAGAGAGAGAGAGAAATTTCTCTGGAGGTGCCCTCAGGAACATGCCCAGGGACGTGTCTGCGATCTTAAATCTAGTCAAGTTGACAGTCACAATTAGTCATCACAAGGACACTCAAACATCCCTAACCCCCGGGGGAAGTCAGACTGGAGGAAGGGTCCCCAAGCAGAACTGCCTGCCCAAACGGAGGAGGTCCCTAGTGTCTTTTGGGTACTTTCTCAAGCAGGGCCAGAATCGAAGCCAAGTGAGAGGTTTATCCTGTGGTTGGGGACAGTGAGGACAGCTCAGCTCAGTTCCCCTGCCGTCTAAACAAGTCTGTGCTGGGCACTTGTGCAGATCACTGGGTGCTCTTTCTGAAAAGGCCGGTCGGGCCGTGACTCATCAGATTCTTCTCCCGTGTTGCCCAAGTGTTATTCTTTTTAAAAGATTTATGTGGATGTGTGTGCGTGTGGTGCCTGAGGAGTCCAGGCGTTGGATCCCCTGAGCTGGAGTTAGGTGGTTGTGAGCCACCTGACATGGGTGCTGGGATTGAACCTGGCTCCTCAGGAAGAGCAGCAAGAGCTCTTATATGCTGGGCCGTTTCTCCAGCCCCTGAGGCTCCTTTCCCCAACCCATGCAGTTCTTTAAAGAATTATTTTATTTATTTTTGATTTATGTTATCTTATGTGTATAAATATTTTGCTTGAATATATGTACATGCCTGGTCAGAAGAGTGGATTGGATCTCCTGAAACTGGAGTTATGGATGATTGTGAGCCACCTAGTGGGTGCTGGGAATAGAACCGGGATCCTCTGGAAGAGCACCAAGTAAGTGTTCTAACCCACGCCATCGCTTCACCCCTCCCCCATGTGGTTCTTGTATAAGGAAAAAAGTTCTAGCCTTTGATGGCATTTTAGGATTACTGCATCTTTCTGAATTGGCACATGTGGCTCCCTAGGAAGATGGAAGATGCTGTCCTTTGTATGCACAAGGAGAGGTACACGGAAGTCAAAGAAGGGAGCTAAACATCAGCCTCCATCCTACTGGTTAGCAACAAGAGCCAGACATGCAATCCCCGGGCCTGTCCACATCTGTAAAGAGCCCTGGCAGTTCCAGTCAGATCCTACCATGAATTTGTGTCTCTGTAACCTGGAGTGACAGGATGAGCATATTCCACGAGGTGTTAGATAGCTAGCGATGCTTACTTAGTTTCCAGAGCTGCAGGGGGTGACTTTATATTGGACAAGCTCATGGAATTGGCAGGCCTAAGAGCTCTGGAGTTGCCCCTGACCAGCTGGACCAGTCTAGGCAAGTCCATTTGTCTTGCTGCAGCTTAGTTTCTGTTCCTTTGAGAAATGCTGTCTGGGGAGTTGCCTGGAGGGAAGGATGTGAGTGACACCTCCAGTGAGAGTCAGCTGTTATAGAGGCCTGGTCTGGACCTCCAGGGGATCACTGGGCCTTCCATAATCCCCCAGCTTGCTTGGGGCAGAGGGTTACTGTGGGGCTCATCAGAAAGCTAGGAGATGGCCTGGGGTACAGGTCAGGGATGAGCACCCAGGAGCCGCAGAACCCATCTTAGGAGCCTGCTGGTGATGGCTACCGTTTGGGATGGTTTCCCTCAGGCTTCTTCGAAAGCCTGACAGCAGACAGAAGTCACAGAGCAGTAGGAAGAGGGAGAAGGAGACTGTTTGGAGGTCTGGGGTGTTCTTCACACTTCTCCATTATAACTCTGCCTCTGACCATGGGCCCTGGGGCTTAACTTTGGCCCACCATGGACCCCTGTGACTTCATCTTCGGAGAGAAATGCTGGGTACTGGTTGTCTCCAATGTTATGATTCTGTCACCAGGGAACCAAAGCATGATGCACTTTTTTTGTGCTTTTGTCACTGGGTTAGCATGGTATAGAGAGGACAGTCTAGGATCTGGGGAGCTGGGCCCTCCTCACCCTCCTCCTGTCGTTGCTGCAGAAGCCATTGTAACCCTAGGGAAATGGGTTTTGGTGGGGAGTAGCAGGGGTGGGGTGGGGGTGCAGGCAGTGTGGGACTGCTAAAAGACCACAGGCACACGTAGTGCACATATACTCATGTAGCTTCACACGTATACATATAAATAAAATAAGCCGGTGGTGGTGGCACACACCTTTAATCCCAGCACTCGAGAGGCAGAGGCAGGCGGATCTTTGTGAGTTCGAGGCCAGCCTAGTCTACAAGAGCTAGTTCCAGGACAGGCTTCAAAGCTACAGAGAAACCATGTCTCGGAAAAAAAATATATATATATAATCAAAACATTAATACTTTGACTTTTATTAAATTGCTATGAAACTGTCAGATCCATAGCCTAGTCTATTTCCATAGACAGGAAGGACAGGTCTGAAGTAGTGTTGTGACTGTCCCTGTTCTGGGCCTGCTGACTCGGACCTGTCCTTCCTGTCTGTGGAAATAGACTGGCCCTTGGAGGGACAAGAGGCAGGTGTCAGCCACCATGTGGGTGCTGGGAACTGGACCCAAGTCAACAAATGTTCTAACTGTTGAGCCATCTCCCTCAAGGTTATTAATAATAAAGAAAATTAGGTTTTGTCTGGGACGTGGGGTGTGTGTGGACTTGAGAGGGAGAGCAAGAGAGTAGGCTAAGAAAGTGGTCATAAGTCTATGTTTGGAAGGAGCCACCTTTCCTCTCTGCTCACAGCTTCTCTAACTCCAGGGACATTTTGTTGTTGTTGTTTGTTTGTTTGGTCTTTGTTTTTCAAAACAGAATTTCCCTGTGTGGCCCAGATTATCCTGAAACTGGCTCTGTAGACCAGGCTGACCTGGAACTCAGAGATCCCCCTGCCTCTGCCTCCTGAATGCCGGGGTTAAAGGTGTGCACCATCACTACTACTGGCTAGATTCCAGGGAGATTTCCTGAGAGCTGATAACCATGGGCATGGGAACCCAGGGAAGGCAGTGAAGCCTGCCTCCCTGCTCACTTTTCTTGGGGCATTGGAAGGCAACTGGCCGGAATGAAGGAGAAGGAGGAGGGCTATCTCTGCTCCACAGGCCCAGGGAGCTCACATGGGAAAGGAAGGCTGCAGAGGCCAAGATGGAAGAACAGAAAGGGAGGAAAGGGCTGGAGAGAGGGAGCTAGAGAAGGAACAAAGCTCTGGAAAGAACTTGCTTCCTTTCTCTCCAGCTCCTGGTCAGCCTGGCCCGCTGGAAAGTCATTTAGAATAACAAGTCATAATTTGATTATGACTCTATTCCAGCCTCTCGGAGTAAACAAGGCTTTCCCTTCCTGGATGGAGTGGCTGGGGCTTCTGGGGTGCACTTTCCCTGGGCCTCCTCAGGGGTTCTCCCTCCTGCAGCTGTCACTTCTCCTGGGTGCTCTGGCAGCACGCAGTCGGACTGCTTCAGGCTCATGTTCTACTAACATTTACATTCTCCCGTGTCCCCTGCTCCTCCACTGCCCTCCCTGTAACGTCCTCACCCTGAAGCCTGCATACCGTGTAAATATTTAAACCCATCTATGATTTCCTGTTTATTATCAGTCTAAATCCTGAGTTCACTCATTGTGCATCTGTCTGCCTGTATCTGCCTTGTACCCACCCTTCTCTGGGGACATGTCCTCACTCAGGGTCAGCTTTGAGACACATTTTGGCTCTCTTTTTTTTTAAGTTCCAATGTTTCATTAGTGTGGTAAAATACACCTGCATACATACATGCACACATGCACACATACATTTTTCTACCTGAAATTTTTGTTCAATTTTCTTTTTCCTTCCTTCCTTCCTTCCTTCCTTTTTTTGAGACAGGGTCTCATTATGTAGCTGGCTGTCCTGGGACTCACTGTGTAGTTTAGGCTGGTCTTGAGCTCACAGAGATCCACCTGCCTCTGCCTTCCAAGGGCTGGGATTAAAGACATGCCCCACCACACCTGGATTGTTTGATTTTCTTGAGATAGAGTCCCATGCAGCCTAACTGGCTTTAAGTTTGATATGTAACTAGGGACGGCCTTGATATTTTTAAACTTCCTGTGCCTTCTAAACTCTGAACTATTTTGAAGTGTACAGTTTCAGAAGCGTTAAATATGTTCCTTTTTTTCAGTCGCCATTACCATCCTTTTCGGAACACTTGGAACTCTGTAATCACTGAACAGCAAGTCCCCTTCCCCTGCACCCCTTCCCCTAGTAACACCATCCAACTTCCTGTTTCTATGACTTTGTCTGCTCTAGATACCACTAGAAATGGGATCCGGTGACACTTGTCCTTTCATGACTGAGCGTAAGTCCTCAGGGTTCATCTGCTTTGCAATTTGTGCCACAGCCAAGCTGGTACAAGGCTTATACTCCCAATATGTGAAAAACCGAGGTGGAAGGATGGCTATGAGTTCAAGGCCAGCCTGGGCTATGTAGCAGGACCCTGTCTCAAAAACCAAATCAAATTAAAATAATTTTTAAAATGAAACAGAGTTGGCATTTAATAAAATTAGAAAGAAAAGTCATAGAGGAAAAGTGTCAGGCACACCCAAGTGTGTGGGTGCGGGCTTCTGACTTGCGGAGCTTCCTGTTAGGCCTGGGTAATATAATATTCTAGGGCATGCGTGTACCAAGTTCGGTATACACTGATGGACGTTTAGATTGCTTCCACCTTTTTGTGTTGTATCTATCTGTCTGTCATCTATCTATCTATCTATCTTTCTATCTATCTATGGTTTTTAGAGATAGTGTTTCTCTGTGTAGCCCTGGTTGTCCTGGAACTTGCTCTGTAGACCAGGTTAGCTTTGAACTCGGGAATCTACCTGCCTTTGCCTCCTAGGATCAAAGGTATGTATTACCCCGCCCTCCCAGAATGCTTTGACCTTTCAGATGTGAGGAATGCCACTATAAACTGGGTACATAAACCAGATTTCACTTTTTTAAATAAGAGGCTACCACTACAGTTTGGATCTTAAATGTCCAGGGAGGTGCTATTGGGAGGTGGTGTATCCTTTAAGAGGATACTAAGGCCTAATGGGAAGTCTTTAGGTTATTTCAGAACCTGGGAATGTTCACTCATGCGTTTAACCCCGGAATTGGGGGACAGAGACAGGAGGATCCTGGGAGCTGAAATGCTGCACTTAGAGACCCTGTCTCAAGGGATGAGGAGTGAGGGAGCAGGACAGTCAATGGCCACCTCTAGTCTCCATGGGCATGCACCGGCCGTTGTTCCAACTCCTTGCTGCACATTTAAATGATGTTCCAGTTTCTTCCCAGAGGTGAATTGAACTCCCTGGGCTGGAGCTCAGGCATCAACACTGCCTGAAGAACATTTCGTGGGCTTGTGAGTTGGCCCAGTGAGGAAAGGACTTGATGACCAAGCCTGAAGACCCACAGTCAACCCACATGGTGAGAGGAGAGAACCATCTCCCACAAATTGATTTCTGACTTCCACATGTATGCTGTGATGCATGATCATGTGTGCGTATGTGTGTTTGCACACACACACAAAGAATGAAAGAGTATGAATATATAAATATAATACAAAATTTTAAAAAGTTCCTTGGCATGTGCCTTTAATCCTAGCACTCAAGAGGCAGAGGCAGGCAGACCTATGTGAGTTTGAGGCCAGCCTGGTCTACAAAACAAGTTCCAGTACAACTGGAGTTACACAGAGAAGCCCTGTCTCGAAAAACTAAAAGAAAAAAAAAAACTAAATAATAAATAAATAAATAAATAAATAAATAAAGCTCCTTGATTGAGTCTGATTCTGTGTGTGACTAGCACTGAGAAACACTGGGTTAAGAGGCTGAGGAAGAACATGGGAAAGGATGCTGGCTGGATCAGCCTCTTTGTGGTCCCCTCCCATTTCCCCTCCAAGGGTGACAGTTGGCCACTGAATGCCCTGGATCCAATGAACCCAAACCTCTGAGATGCCTTCCACATCTTCCTCCAGGGGTTCTGATTGTGTGTGTTCCTGCAGGATCCCGGTTGGACCTAGTGTGAGTGATCAGCTGACAGCCTCGAGCTGCTGGATTTCCACTGTCTGCCTAAGGAAAATCATGCTCCATACCTGTCTTAATACTTCTGCCTGTAGCTAGAGCACGTTTGGTGGTGTCCTGCCCCAAGATTCACCTGTTGGGTCCCCAGTCTCCCCAGCTAGTCAGGGCTGATGTCTAGACATGGAGAGTCTCCAGCTAGGTTGCTATCCTAAGGCATCCAGCCTGCCGGTCACTAGAGTGCAGACCCTGAGGTAAAGGGGATCCGACAGTCTGTCCTGGGGCCCCCTCTAAGCCAGAACTAGAGGATCCATGTGGGCTAACAGTCCGCAGGGAAAGTGCCCTGGCAAAGGGAGGATGGCTGGTGGGTACACAGCAGGAGGAGGCCTGCCCTCAGGCACTGGAGCTGCTGGGCCCAGTGACTGCTTTGCTTCATGAGGCTTTGAGCAATCGTTTCTCTCTGGGCCTTGACATCTCCAGCTGAATTAATAAAGAGCTTGGCCTAGAGCGCTGACTCCAAACTCAGCAGCAAACTGGAATAATCAGGGCGCGGGGTGGGGGGGTGGCTTTTAAAACTTCCATTGTCCGTATTTGAGGACGGAGTATTAGAGCTTTAGAACACCCTAAGGGATTCTGATTTACAGCTGCATTAGAGCCCAGCTTCCAGACAGTTGTTTCCTAGCCATGGTCACACAGCACAAAGGGAGAGTTTAGGATGCTGCCCTATCAGCAGAGGGCACCAGGGAGGGGCTCTAGCTACCCATCTGTCTCGCCAAGGGCTGGAACTCAGGGGCTTAGACCAGCAGGACAACTTGTGGGGCCTTCCGCCTGGAAGTGATTGCTTCTCTGTCTTCTGACTGAGGTTTACAATGACAATTTGTGAGTGGGTTGGCACCTTATAGAGGCATTTTCTTTACTATTTGAATGTGTTGTGTGTGCACGTGTGTGTGTGCATTTGCACATATGTGTGCAGGCCAGCAGTCCTGCCTCAGGTAACTTAGGATGCTCTCTGCCTTGTTTTTGACTTTTTTGGTGTTTGTTTGAGACAGAATCTCATTATATAGCCCTGGCTGGCCTGGAACTCATTCTGTAGACCAGGCTGGCCTTGAACTCAAGAGAGATCCACCTGCCTCTGTCTTCTGAGTGCTGGGATTAAATGTGTACACCACCACTGCCTGGCTAAGACCAGTGTCTTAACCACAAAAGATCTCTGAGGATGGGAGAGTCCATGAGATAGTTATTTTAATTTCCAGCTTCAGGTGCTGACTGAGTTGTCACCTCGACTGCCTGTGTGCAGTGGCCAGGCCAGCCTCTCTGTGTGCAGTGGCCAGGCCAGCCTCTCTGGGTGGCATGGGCTTCATTGTGAATATGAGAGCCATGTGTAGTTGGGAACAGGTTGCTTGGATTCAGGCTAAGCAGAAAACCTGGTTTTGCTACTTATTAGCTATGTAGGATCAGGTGACCTTCTTAGTCATTCCATTCTGGGCCTCAGCTTCCTCATCTGTCCAGTAAGGTGTGGTGGGGTTGTCTTGGAGAAATGCCTGGTGAGAGGCCAGATGCTCAGTAAGTGCGAGCAGTTGCTGTTGCTCTTTTGATAGAAGCCCACGGTCGCCCCAGGCTTGTCCCTCCAAGCCCACACCCGTGCCTCTCCACTGGCTCCTTTTGGTACACACATGCGTTTGGGGGGGGGGCTCTGGGTGCTCTCTGCTGTGCCAGGCATTGAAGGAAACAGATGGAAGTAAGTTGGAGGCCTGCTTCTGGGGTGCTGAATTCCCTGGGGGCACAGCTTGGATGAGTAAGATGAGGTTCTGCTCTGGAGACCTCACATCCTGACAGGGAAAATAAAGTGCCACTGTATTAGTTTCTTTTCCAACCATTGTGACAAAATTCTTGGCCAAAAGCCACTTGTGGAGGAAGAATTTATTTTGGCTCTCAGTATGGGGACAGAGTCCATCAGAACAGACAAAGCATGACAGCAGGAGTGGGCGACAGCTGGTCCCTCTGTGCCTGTCATCAAGAAGCAAAGAGCAACGAATGCTGACGCTCACTTTCTGCTCTCCTTTTTCTCTTTAATCTGTTTGATTTTCGAGACAGGGTTTCTCTGTGTTTAACAACCCTGGATGTCCTGGAACAATCTCTGTAGACCAGGCTGGCCTCGAACTCACAGAGATCCGCCTGCCTCTGCCTCCTGAATGCTGGGATTAAAGGCGTGCGCCACCTCCGCCCGGCTACATCTCATTTTGATTTATCGAAAATACTACTAATGATGTTAGATAACACATTTCCATACCGCACCATTATAAATATGTGAAGGTATACACGACAGAATCTGCCCCTCCATACCTGTCCCAGATGCTAAGGTAGCCTCGGGTTTCCCACCCCCACCTCTCGGTTCTTTGGGTGACCTGTCAGTCACTGCCCTCGGCACACTGCCTTGTGTTTGCTCAGGCTTTGCTTGGCTTTGCCTCGCTCAGGAGCATCTCATGAGTGGCAAGGCTTTTCTCATTGTTTTTCTACAGCTGCACAGCATTCCATGGGCTGTGTTTACTCAGATTCCTGCTGCCTCACCTTGATGTTGAAGTCGCTTCCTGCTCCGTGCTGTGGTTTCCCACCATACACTGGAGCCCACGAGAAAGTCTGCAGTACAGATGTGGCTGGAAGAGCAGATCGCTGCGGGGAAGAAGGCGGGAGAGCCCTTGACCTCACCCTCGAAGATTTCTACAGTGCATAGGTGGTCAAGTCGTTCCAAGTCCAAAGACATTCCCAAATTTGAGATGTCCAGGTTATTCAAATAATGGTAACATATTGTACACACTTATACATGCAGATCAACATGATAGTACAGACAGAATCCCATGGTCACAGAATGTCCCAGCAGGACCCTCAAGAGTGTTGGGAGCCTGGGCTCTTTTTTTTTTTTTTTAAATATTTATTTATTTATTTACTTACTTATTATGTATACAATATTCTTTCTGCGTGTATGCCTGAAGGCCAGAAGAGGGCACCAGACCTCATTACAGATGGTTGTGAGCCACCATGTGGTTGCTGGGAATTGAACTTAGGACCTTTGGAAGAGCAGGCAATGCTCTTAACCGCTGAGCCATCTCTCCAGCCCCGAGCCTGGGCTCTTAAATCATTTCCCTTCTGCATCTTCTTACCTTGGAGGAGCCTGGGGGTCAAATGGGAAAACACTCATATCCTTAGTGGCACAGCCAGGTCTCGAATCCTGGACCACTTCAGGGCCTCCTTAGTTTGCCCCATGAGAGAGCAGGAGGAGCCATGGCTATAGCTTCCGGGGGCAGATGGTTCTGGACAGATGGTTTGAGGGTAAGCTGAGTATCTGTTAGTATACATGGCCTGAGATCTGCCGATCCCTGACTCAAGAATGGTCCCTTGTTTTTTTTATTTGTTTTGTTTTCATGGTTGGTTTGTTTTCTTTTTTCTTTCTTTTAAGACAGGCTGGCCTCAAGCTCTCTAGGTAGTTTAAGACGACCTTGAACTTCTGATTTCTCTGCCTCCTGTCTTGTACTGGGATCACAGGTGTTTTTTTGCCAGGCTTGTTTGTACAGCACTGGGGATTGAACTCACAGCTCCGTGCATGCTAGACAAGCACGCTATCAACTAAATGACATCCTCAGCTCCTTCCTTGACTCTTGATACTGCTCCCTAGCTATCGTTCCCTTTAGTCCCGTGCCCACCAGCTCCCAGGCCACTGTCCATCGTAGGATCATGTTATCTGAGAAGGATCCATAGTGTCATGGAGGTAAGGACAACACTTACTCAAAGATAGCAAAGAGACCACACGCTGGTTGGAAGTATCCTGTGGCGAGGATTTCACACACACTTGGACAGGTCTACCAGGCTGTGTCCTTAGGGACCACAGTTGATAGCTTCAAGGCTTTCTTCCTGATTTTTCCAGACTGAACTGAGACACTTCCAACCACCAGCCTCCTGGGGCTATAGAGTACCCCACATTGCCTGCCTCCCTACCCTAATCCAAACCTAAACTGGAGGCCTGAGTTCCATGCAGGCGCATTTGACTGAGAGGCTCCAACAGAAATGGTGTGGGTTCCTCTGGGACACTGTTGTAGGTTTTCACGTTCTGTGTGTCCTCTTTCACTCTGCTCATGCTGGATGCTCTCAGGGACTGTCAATACCTCCACAGCCCCCAGTTAGGACGCTCACAGACAATGCAGTCAATGAGTGAGCTACTGGCTCTCGGAAGCAAGCTCTTAACTTCTCTGATTTTGAGCAGCCCTCACCCAGGTCTCTCTCCTGACTCCCAAAGGAGGTCCTGGGTTTATACAGCTCATCTTTTCCCATTTGATACTCTTTCCCCTTCCTTTTTCTGTTTCTCCTTCCCCTTCTCTTGTTCTTCTTCCTCCTCCTCTTATTTCCCTCTTACCCACCTTCTCCCCTCCTTTTCTTCTTTTTCAAGACAAGGCCTTATTACACAACCATGATTGGAATTCACTATCTGTATCAGGCTGACTTTGAACTCACAGAGATCCACCTGCCTCTGACTTTCAAGTGCTGGGATTAAAGGTGTGTATTACTCTGCCTGGTCTTCCTTTCTTTTTCCCCCCTTACCTTTTCTTTTCTTTTCTTTTCTTTCCTTTCCTTTCCTCTCCTTTTCTCTTCTTTTCTTTCTTTCCTTTTCCTTTTTTTGTTTTCAAGGCAAAAATCTCAAACACTGTGTAGCCCTGGTTGTCCTGGAACTCACTATGTAGACCAGGCTGGCTTCAAACTCAGAGATTTTCCTGTCTTGGTCTCTCAAATGCTGAGATTATAGGCATGTGCTACTATACCTGGCTTAGAAAAATAATTTTTTGTCCTTTTTTTCTCGAGACAAGGTTTCTCTGTAGCTTTAAAGCCTGTTCTGGAACTCATTCTGTAGACCAGGCTGGTCTCGAACTCACAGAGATCTGTCTGCCTCTGCCTCCCGAGTGCTGGGATTAAAGGCATGTGTTACCACCACCCATCCAGAATATTTCTTTTAAAAATATATTTTTTAGGGGCTGGAGAAATGGCTTGGTGGTTAAGAGCACTGACTGCTCTTCCAGAGGACCCAGGTTCAATTCCCACCACCCACATGGGCAGCTCACAACTGTCTGTAAATCCAGTTTCAGGGCAATCTGACACCTTCACACCAATGCACATAAAATAAAAGTTAAATAAATCATTTAAAAAAAATAAAAATAAAAATATATTTTTTAAATTACATTTGTTTTTATGTGTGTGTGTATTTGTGTGCATGTGAACACATGAGTGTGTCATGATGTGGGAGTGAAGGTCAGAGGACTCCACAACCTGTGGGATCCACCATATGGGTTACAGGAATTGAACTCATTAAGCTTGGCCGCAAGCACCTTTATACACTGAGCCATCTCACTGGCCCTCTCTTGTGTATGTGATCTATTCATGTGTGTATACCTGTGTGTGATGCAGAAGCCAGAGGAGGGCATCAGTTGTCCTTCTTTATTTTCTCACTGGTTTTCTGGCTAGGTTGGTGGTCAACAAGCCAAGACAATCCTCCAAATTCCTCCCCACTGCTGGGGTGATAGGGATGTGGCCATGCCTGGCATTTTTACATGGATGCTTGGGATCCTAACTCAGGTCCTCAAGCTTGGTTACCAAACTATCTTTCCAGCACCCCCCTTTCCACTTAGACGGCTTTATTGAGATATAAATGTACAGTTAAACAGTTCTTGTCCATTCCCAGGATACTCTCAGCTTCCCAGTGTATTCCTCTCGGGCATCACCTATGCCAGTGCCCATTCCACTCAGTTGTTCAATGGTTATAGGTCTCCCTGTGCTGAGACACAGCCTCTCTTGACCCCGCTCTGCACTTTGGCCATTGTGCAATCCTTTTCCCTCCTTCTGTTCTAAACCACTTGAACCAACGCTTAACTCTTACTGTTTTCGTTTTCTCAGATTCATTTAATGTTCTGGAAAAGCATCCATGAAGTATGACTCCAGGGGCTTGCACGTGCCTCATCTCATTGAATCTTCATAAGCAATCCACTAAATTCTTTCTCTTAGATGTGAGAAGCCCAGGCTGGCTTCACTCTCACTATGCAGCTGAAGATAACTAAGAGCCCCCAGACTGCCTTGTCTTCATCTCCCAGCTGCTGGGACTGCAGGTGTGCCACCACATCCGGCTTCTGCAGCGCTGGGGACTGGATGGACGCTGCTCTTACGCATACCAGGGTCAGCACGCTACAACAGAGCTCCTTTCCTACCTTGGAATAGCTGAAAGCATCCCTTTCCCTAGACCCCTGGCTCAGTTCTACTTTTTCTTTTGAGTTTCCTGAATCTCTGATGGAGACTCCTTGCTCTCCAGGCTATGACTGTTTTTGCTCCTAGCCCAGAAGCTTGGTGTGGTAATAGAAACCAGGAGTGCAGCCATCAATCCTCTGCACCCTGTAACATCGCCGATACCCCACCATCTGTTATGTGTTGTGAATGGAATAGATGTTCAGAAAATTTTATGTAAGAAAGGAAAAGAAGAGCTGGACAGTGGTGGCGCACGCCTTTAATCCCAGCACTCGGGAGGCAGAGTCAGGTGAATCTCTGTGAGTTCGTGGCCAACCTGGTCTACATAATGAGTTCCAGGACAGTCAGGGCTACACAGAGAAACTCAAACAACAAACAAACAAGAATAGATAAATAAATGAAAAAGAGAAAGGAGGAGGAAGACAAGAAAGGAGGGCCTGAGGGAGCACAATGGGGTTCTAGGAGACAGGTGCTGGGGAGATAGGCTTCAGATGTTGTAAAGCAGGGAATGGAGTGAGCTGTGCTCAGTGACCACACTCCATTATGCTGACTCCTCCCAGGGTCTCTTCACACCTCCCCATCACACCCTTGCTGTGGTGGCTGGGAATGCTGGGTTCTAAAGACATCCTGAATGTTGAGCCAAAAAGCCTTGCTGTAACTGAAGGTTAGGATCAGGGATCCATGTCAAAACAGCTCCAAGATTTCTGTTCTGAGCTTCTGGGAGAATTGCTAGGACCTAATGGAAAGAAAGGCTGTGGACAAAGCAGCTTTTTTGTTTTTATTTTTTTTATTTTTATTTTTATTTTTGGTTTTTCAAGACAGAGTTTCCCTGTGGCTTTGGAGCCTGTCCTCTTGTAGACCAGGCTGGTCTCGAACTCACAGAGATCCGCCTGCCTCTGCCTCCCAAGTGCTGGGATTAAAGGCGTGCACCACCACCACCCGGCCTTGTTTTTATTTTTTAAATTAAAAAGTTAGACTTATTTATTCTTATTTTATGTATATGAGATTTTTTGCCTGCATGCATATGTATATGCACCATGTGTATTCCGGATGCCTGCAGATGTCAGATGGGTGTGTCATGTCTCCTGGAACTGGAGTTATAGTTGCGAGCTGACTTGTGGGTGCTGGGAATTGAACCTGGGTCCTTTTTAAGAGCAACAAGTGCTCTTAACTGCTGAACCACCACTCCAGCTCCAAAGCCAGTTTTCTAAAGGGAAATCAGAGGCTTGATCTGGAGCATGCTGAGTTGGAGATATCTGGTGACCATGCAGATAGAGCTGCCTCCTTGGTGGTTGACCATGATTGCCTGGGATCCTTTGATATGGGTGAACTTGGTGTCTGTCTGACGCTATGCTGGGCTGATGGGCCTTTGCCAAGGGCAGGCGGTGCTGCAGCTAATGACGGGGACTGTGCATTGTGAAGGGTCTCTTTCTGCTATTATGACAGAGCCTCACATAACTCAGGCTAATCTCAAACTTTCTAGTAGTTGGAATGACCTTGAACTTCTGAGCAGCATGCCTCCATCTCCCCAATTCTGTGACTGCAGAAGTGTGCCACTCTGTAGCACTGGGGATGGTACCTAAGGCTTTGTACTTACTAGTCCAGTACTCTACCACTGAGCCACATCCTTTTTGTTGCCTCCTTTGGGAGATGGATACAGTATACTAGCTAAGAGGATCACTGTGGGGGAGGCTGCTGAATGAAAGAGTAGCTAGAAGGCCCCCAGGACAGTGCCTTGGACAAAATAGGCACTTGATAAAGGGTAGTTAAAAAGACCAAGAGCTAAACTGCATTGGCTCCTGCAGATGGGTCATCAAATGAGTTCAGGGGCATGGGCTAGGGAGGGAGAAGGAAGTCTGTGACTAGAGCCTGGAGCGTGGGAGGAGGGTGGCAAGAAGGGGAACAGCTTGTTAAGGTGTGTGTAGAGTCACCCAATGGCAGCATCAGTCAGCCCTTTGAGTTAGAGCTGAGCATCTGTCTTCTGAGTGTCCCAGGCAAGAACTGAGGACTAGTTGGCAGGAGTACCCAAGAATTAACCAGCATCCCCTCTTTAGTACAGTCTCATAGTCCCAGCTAGCTTGGACTTTATGTAAACCAAGCTGGTCTCACACTCAGAGATAAGCCTGTCTCTGCCTCCAGTGTGCTGGGATTGAAGGTGTACACCAGCATGCCTGGCCAGTTCTTCATTTTTAAGAGCAGATCTTAGGAGAGCATGCAGGAGATCCTGGAAGCTGCCAGACCGGGTGAGCATATGGGGGTTGGCGTGTTGGTGTGTAGCAAGCTTTTGTTGAATGTGAGTGTCAGATTTTCCTACTGCTGTTCTAGGCTGGTGGTTTCACTCTCATTTTCCAGAATGGGGGAGAAGATTCTGTGTCTATAAGAAGACTGTGACAGTGATGACTTAATGCCCACAGTGACTGAGTTCAATCTACCCAAGAGAGGTGCTAGGAAAGAGGTGGTAGGCATGAGGTTAGAAAGCGAGGAGGGCCGAGCTAGGCACAGGGGCAGGGCAGACTGGAGGGGTGTGGCTTTGAGAGCAAGGGAACAAGACCCCAGAGATAGCGAAGAGGACAGAACTGGGGGAGGATATCTTTCCAGCTTCCTGCTGCTCTTGGTACAATCCTTTCTGTGGCAGACTGCAAAAGTAGTATTTACCATCACACACACACACACACATGCACTGCTTTGGCTTGGAGACCCTCAGGATCTTGCTTAACGTCACCTTGATTGACAGTGATAGAACCAGGATTGTGACCTAGCTTGGCTCAACTACAAAGGCTGTGGTCTTTCCTCTACACCCTGCGGTCACTGTGACCCCAGGCAACAGGGCAATGGACAGTATCAGATGACCTTTGCAAGATCTCTTTCTAGCAGAAATGCTCTCTGCTTCCCAGCACCATAGTCTCCTGCTTCTGTCCTTCTCTTCCCTCACCATTCAACCCGTAGTAACCGAGGGCTGTCTTCAGGACAGGGAGAGACCAGCTCTTCTGGGGACGGCTGTGGTTACTCACATTAATCCTCTGCCGCTTGCCCATCTCCCTCCCACCCCATGGCTTTGCTGGCAAGGAACCCTAGCCCAACCCCCACACTCTGCCTCTGGCCCAGGGGCACTTCCCGGAATTAGCCACCGCAAACAGCTGGCTCCAGGAGGGGGGTCGAGGAGGCTAACAGTTTCCAGATGTGCCAAGGCACCAGCGCCTAGGAGGCCTGAGGTCTCCTCCTGTGCCTGGGAGCTGGGGAGGCTGGCCTCAGATCAGGACTTCAGCAATGCCAAGGCAGCCAGGCAGATCCTTGCCTGCAAACTGCAGGAAGATTTGTGGGTGCAGGGAGATAGAAACGTCCATTCTGCACCTGCAGGGCCCTCTGGGGAAGCCCCTGCAACCTCAGCAGCTCTTGTGGCCTGGACTCAGCCCAGAGAGTACCTCATGAAGTTAATAGCTACAGTGATACTCTCTTACCTTCCTGCTCTGCTTGAGTGTGGTGGTTTAGAGTATACCATGCTTGGAGTCCAATCGCAGTGAAGCCTCTAACCAGCTTTGGGACCATGGCCATGAAAGGTTTCTATGTCATAATGTCAGGGTTAGGACTAAATAGGAGCTGGGAGTGTAGCTCAAATGGTAGAGGACTTATCTAGCATGCACAAAGCCTGTGTGATTCCCAGAACTGCAGAAACCAGGCCACCACCTCTGTTATCTTAGCACTTTGATGGTTGAGGTAGAAGAATCAAAGGTCAAGGTTATCTTCAGCTACACAGTGAGTTCAAGGCCAACCTGGGCTACCTGACACTATCTCAAAAAAATATTAGAGCTTAATGGGAAAATCTATAGGAAATGCTTATTATTGTACCATACTTACAGTGGTTCACCCTTCCTTCCTTTCTTTCTTCCTTTCTTCCATGTGTGTGTATGTATGTTGCATGTGTGTGTATGTATGTTGCATATGTGTGTGTGTGTGTGTGTGTGTGTGTGTGAGTAAGCATGGATATTAAAGATTCTTAGAGAGAACCACCCTGACTCACTCATCTTCCTTACTCGGTTAGGAAGGGTCTCTCGAACCAGAAGCTTGCTGATATGACTTGTTTTGCTAGCCAGCTTGATGCTGCAATTCTGTCTGCTTTCTGAAGCTGCAAGTACAGGTAGGCCACCATGCCCACCCTTGTGTTTACTACAGCCACCAACATCCTCCACACTTTTAACACCCTACCCCATGCTCGTGGCATAATTATCAGAGAATATCTACTCTTTCCAAGGCAGTGTGATTTTATCATTGCAACCCTGGAAGTTAGTTCTCTTATCTTCATTTTCAGAAGAGATGGAAGCTTATGTATCCAGGGTCACACTGGTATTCAATGGAGAGCTATGACTTAAAATGTGAGCAGAGGCAGGCGGATCTCTGTGAGTTCGAGGCCAGCCTGGTCTACAAGAGCTAGTTCCAGGATAGGCTCCAAAGCTACAGAGAAACCCTGTCTCGAAAAACAAAAAAATCAAACAAACAAAAAAAGTGAGCCAAAGGGACCCTCAAGCATGTGCCCCACACCCTTCCCATGCACCTCTCTACCATTTTCTCATGGGAAGAAATCAGGGGACCTTCTTGAGACTGAGGACATACTTCTTGTCCCGCTCCTCCGAAGAGAGGCCCTTTTCAGAAGAATGGTCAACAACAGCTTGGGGGCCCAAAGGGACCTGGAAGAAGAAGGCAAGTGCCTTAGAGGGGCACACTAGGGATATGAGAGTTTTAGAACGTGTCACGGACAGGGAACAGGGGATCTAGATGTTGAGAGAAGTCCAGGTTGTCCTAGGGTGCCCTCCAGGAGTATCCAGAGCTCCTAGGAGCTGATGAGCAGGGTCCACTGATTGCTCTGGCTCTGCAATTCTTGCTTTGCCAGCTGCTGCTTCTCCCCTGCACGTCTTCTTCTTGGCTGGGGAGGGTGGTGGAGGGTCTCCAGAATTCCCCTTTGTGGGATAGGGAGGACACAAGTCCAAGGAGGAGGAGAAGTCAGAGGGGGGTGGTGGGCAGGAGCCAGCCAGCAGGGAGGCCCGTCATTGGCCCAGATCCCAGGGCCTGAGCCTGAAGAGGGATCCGCCTGCCCCTCACCCTTCCGTCCCCTGCTTCCCCCCCTTCGCCCCCCGCCCCGGGCTCCTTGGCTGTTGAGCCTGCCAGTTGGGCCCATGCCAAGCCAAACGACTGCCAGGAGGAGAGGAAGAAGCATTTCCGAGCAGAGAGGCCCTTGTGGGCTCTGCTGGTCTAGAATCCCCCTTTCTCACGGCCAAGTATAGTGAGAGTATGCATACAACATGGGCATGCACGCTCCTGCATGGAGCCCAAGGTGGCTCGGTGGACAGGCTGAGGGCCCAGGGGCTGCAGGGTGCACGGAACAGCTTGAAGTGGGGCCATGGTTATTCCAGGTGGCATGGCTTTGGGAAATTAGGTTTGGTTTACTCTGAAGTGGGAGATGTAATGGCAATGTTGAAAGCTTGGGCGGTGCTTGGGATTTATGTGAGTGACATTTGGAAGTTGAGTCTTTGAAGATACTATGAAGGCAAGGATGGAGATGGGGGTCCTTTTAAAGTGGGGTGGGTGCTTAGTCTGTGAACACAGACAGGCCCAGATAAAGACAGAGGCTCTGCTGACCCCAGACTGTAGCTTCTGGTGTCAGAACTGTGATAATATGTTTCTCCTGTCCTAAGCTGCTGTATTGCTGGTGATTTTCACAGTAGCTGTGAAACATGCATACCCAGAAGCCTATAGCAAAGGGATGGGATGGGGAATGGGGGAGGAGAGGCTTGGTGAGACAGCCTTGGAAAACAAAATGAAAAATATCCATCTTTTGTTGAGCCACAATTCTCTCCAGGGCCCTTTTAAGGATATTTGTGTCAGTCCTCACAATAACTCTGCCAGAGAGAATTGATGATTCCAGACTTGGAGTCAAGTTCGGGTCCATGGCCACTCCATTTTGCTGGAATTCTAGGGTCTTCTGTCTCCCAAGGATGGCCTCTGGCCTCTGCCTTAGAGGTGAACTCAGCAGAGTCCATGTCACATGAGTCTTGCTTTGAGTGGAAAGGATGCTCTCCTAAGGTCTAAGAAGGGACTCATTTTGCTTGGCTGGAGAGCAATGGCAGGTTGCTACCTACCTGCTCAGGTCTTCTCCAATGCTTGTTCTGGAGAATTAGTAATTACTGTGATGTCTGTATCCTCAGGGTCATTGCTGACGTTCTGTTTATACTTAGAGAGGGAAAGGAGTCACCTCTATTCATCTCTAAGCCACCACTGCTTCGTTGACTAAACGCCCGCCCCACCAATGTCACCAGCATCCTAACATCGCCACTATTATCACACAGCCACTGATATCCCTGACACTTATAACCTTCATACCCACCACCACCACAACCACCTCCACCATCATCCACAACCACCTCCACCATCATCCACAACCACCTCCACCATCATCCACAACCACCTCCACCATCATCCACAACCACCTCATCCACAACCACCTCCACCATCATCCACAACAATCTCCACTCCCACTTCCTCTACTCCTACCTTCTCCATTCCCACTTCCTCCATTCCCACCTCCTCCACTTTCACCTCCTCCATTCCCACCTTCTCTCTCTCACCTCCTCCACTCTCACCTTCTCCATTCCTACCTCCTCCATTATCACCTCCTCTACTCCCACCTTCTCCATTCTCACCTCCTCCATTCTCACCTCCCCACTCTCACCTCCTCCACTCCCACCTCCTCCACTCCCACCTCCTCCATTCTCACCACCTCACCACTGTCACCTTCTCCACTCTCACCTCCTCCATTCCCACCTTCTCCATTCCTACATCCTCCATTATCACCTCCTCCATTCCCACCTTCTCCATTCCTACATCCTCCATTATCACCTCCTCCACTCCCACCTTCTCCATTCTTACCTCCTCCATTCCCACTTCCTCCATTCCCACCTCCTCCACTCTCACCTCCTCCAGTCCCACCTTCTCCATTCCTACATCCTCCATTCTCACCTCCTCCACCCCCACCTTCTCCATTTTCACCTCCCCACTCCCACCTCCTCCACTCTCACCTCCTCCATTCTCACCTCCCCACGCTCACCTCCTCCACTCCCACCTCCTCCATTCTCACCACCTTCACCACTGTCACCTCCTCCACTC
>JAQHUG010000041.1:2167784-2181334 GCA_028555095.1 Dicrostonyx torquatus
CCTCACAGGCTCAGGAGGCAGATGATCTAGGCTCAGCTCCTCACAGGCTCAGGAGGCAGATGATCTAGGCTCAGCTCCTCACAGGCTCAGGAGGCGGATGATCTAGGCTCTTTCCTAAGAGACATCTTGCTGTATCAGTCAGCCACCTGAGAACACAGGGACCTAGGGCTGGGATTTGGCTATAGGTGTGTGGATAGGAAGTTCCAGTTCTCCACTCAACTGTGTAGCCCCTCCCTCTACACTAGGCCAAGTGTGTGTGTGTGTGTGTGTGTGTGTGTGTGTGTGTGTGTGTGTGTGTATGTGTTGTATATTTGAGGTGACAAAATGTTCCAGAAGCTCAGAGCTTCCCTGACCCTCCCCTCTAAACTCAGCTACCTACATTGCTTTGAGGACTAGGGCCTGGCCAGCTTGGAACAACCTCTCTCAGGCCTTTCAACCCTAAACTGTCAAATGCTTGGCTAATCCCATCCTCTAGGATCACTCTTAAGAACCCCAGGAAGTAGGAAACAATACTATCGTTGCATGCCCTTATCTCTGCATCAGGCGTGCAAGCTGGGCAGACAGGCTGGCGACTGGAGGGGCTGAGGGCCCACTGAGTCATGGAGACAGGAGACTGGAGGGTGGGATTACAGAGAGCCTACAGAGGGGGTAGAGACCGCCACCCAGACTGAGCCATTTCCCCTTGGCCACTACAACCCACTCCTCAGAAGATCTTCTGTTGACTCAGGACACACTGACATAGGAGTGATGACCATATTAATGAACACATAATGCACACCAGACATTTCCTAAATTCTTTAATCAATTAATTTATTATTGTTGTTGTTATTAGAGGCAGGATCTCATTATGTATCCCTGGCTGGCCTGGAATTCTCTATGTAGACCAAGCTGGTGTCAAATTTACCGCTTGCCTCTGCTTCCTGGATGCTGGGATTAAAAGTATGTGCCACTGGGGCTGGAGAGATGGCCCAGTGGTTAAGAGTACTGACTGACCATCTAGAGGACTGGGGTTCAATTCCCAGCATCCACATGGTAGCTAACAACTATCTGTAACTCTAAGATCTGACATCCTCACCCAGACACACATGCAGGCAAAACACCAATGTGCATAAAATAAAAATAAATTATTTTTAAGAAGGTGTGTGCCACGGTAGCCAGTTATGCTTCTGTGTGTAGTGTATGTGGATGTGCATGGGTGCTGCACCCATGAATGCAGGTGCAGAGGCCAGAGGTTGCTGTGAGGTTCCCTATTGCTTCCAGGCTAGTGAGACAGCTCAGTGGTTAAGAGCACTTGCTGTTCTTCCAGAGGGCAAAGGCTCCCCCTGGGAAGGAGGGTGGGGTTGGAGACAATGGTCTGGAAGACCCCAGCTTGTCTGGAGTGCTTTTCAGGCCCCATAACTGCTGTCTCTTTGTACTTTATCAGAAGAACGGCTTGAGTATCTACCGGAGACAATAGCCAACGATGGTCACCCAGGTGTGGAGGCCAGGCAGAGATGGTCTCAGGTCCCCAGACGCCGAATTTTCAGGCTCTTCCTGATGGGACACACAACCTCCTCAGGACTGGAGGAGACTGCACCTCTAGCCCTCCAGAGTACCCAGGGGACAGCACACACCTCAAACTGTCATTCACGCCGAGTCCTTTCTTCCTCCCAAACCACATCCCAGATAGTATTTCTTTATTCTGTGAACCACTCTCTGATTGCCTACCATGAGCCGGGCCCTGTACCGGATAAGAAGCCAGGGGTAGGTAAATGCACTTATAGCCTGGTGGAGACTATCCCCACCATTCCTCATCTCTCCTATCTTAGTCCACAGAGGAAGTCTCAGGATGTGACCATTAGAGAAGGCAGCTAGTGGGAACTGGAAGAATGGGACTTGGGAGAGGTGAATCTGCTTTCCCTGTGGCTAGTTGACCACCCAAATAGGATGGTGAATACCATGTCTCCATTAGCTGAACCATCTCTTCAGCTCCTGATCAGAGTTTTCAGAAGAGGAAGTGTATAGAGTCACGAGGCTGGGATGAGGTGCTGGAGGATATGACTCCACATGCAGGGGTGAGGAGCGGGTGCTGGAGGATATGATTCCACATGCAGGGGTGAGGAGCGGGTGCTGGAGGATATGACTCCACATGCAGGGGTGAGGAGCGGGTGCTGGAGGATATGACTCCACATGCAGGGGTGAGGAGCGGGGTGCTGGAGGATATGCCTCCACATGCAGGGGTGAGATGCAAAGGGAGCTACTGTGGAAAGTGGATGTGGTGAGTCCATTTGTTAATAGTTGCTACAGGGACTTGATCTGTGCAATGAAGGGTGCAGGAATTTCATTTGGAATTCCAAGTTCAAGGCTGGGGATGCAGCTCACGTTGACAAAGGGCTTGTTTGTTAGGCATGAAGTCCTGTGTTCATCCTCTAGACCCACATGAACCAGGCAAGGCAATTCAAACATGTAAAAGAGCACCCAGGAGGATTAATTTTGGCTACATAGTGAGTTCGAGGCCAGCCTGGAAAAATGAAGCCCTTTTCTGTAATGTGATAACATAATGTAAAGAGAAATAAAAAGGTTAGTTGGTTCACTCGCTCAGCCACTAATCACTGAGGTTTGTCGAGTAACTACTCAGGCACGTTCAGTTCTTGCCTTCTTGGACATTATGTTCAAGTTGAGTAAAAAAAGGAAATAATTAAAAAATATTACATAAAAAATGGCTTAGTTCCCAGTGAGAGACTCCCTATTGGACTGTGGGAATCTGTGTTATCTGGGAAGACTTCTCTGAGGAGGAGGCGCTAAAGCTGGGGCTGGAAGGATGACAGCAATGGGTCAGGGTTAGGTTCAGCTGGGAACAAAGACTCCTATTGCCAAGGACTAATGGCTTCTCCACCTCCAGTCATTACACCAAAGTCAAGGGGAGAGAGAAGGGCAGACTTTGTACTAAGGATGTGTATTTGTGGGTAGAGTATACCATGTCTGTCTGGACCTCACCTAGCTACAGGAGGAACTTTTGTTTGTTTGCTTGTTGGAAACAGCTTTGACCAATGTGTCTTTTTTCTGGGCAGCCATCACCCTACTTAGAATCAGCGGATATATACTGGAGAAAGGATGGCAGCTGGCAGTCTATGCCACAGAGAGCCAGCTGCTGGACTGGGGGTGACAGAGATGAGAGAACCAGGAAAAGGCTCCCAGGCAGGCAGGACCATTAGAACAGCTCAGCCTCCCAGTTTCTAGGGGTAATTGCCCTGAAAAAGAAGTGCTTTGGGACTTGGTGTGACAGGTGTCTCTCTGTGGATTCCAGACCAGCCAAGGTGACATCATGAGACTCTGTCTCAAAAAATAAAAGGAGCGATTTGGTGAGCAGGATGAGTTAGTGTAACCACAGAGTTAGAGGCCTGTGAGCCTCAAGGGTGGAAGGGGACTGGACTCTGGGACAGTTCTGGACTGGAGAGTGATCCCGGGAATTGTAGGCAGTTGTACCCTATGGAGAGGAACAAGGAAACACGAGTGCTAGGAAGGAAGGGAAAGCCTAGACCCTGAGAACCCAGGAAGGCAGCCACTCTCATTTTGCGACTTACCGTCCTTGGTGTCCCTTTGGGGACGCTGCCTCATGGCCTGAAGTCATATGATTTTCTTTCCTATGCCAGAGTTGGAGGGGTCTGTCCCTTCAGACTTGGGGCAGCTATGGGGTCTGAACTCAGGGGGCCAACCTAGGCTTGGACACTTGACCATCATAACCTGGGGCAGAGGAGCCTTTGGAGCAAGTCAAGCCAAGTCCACCCTGTTCCCATGTGTTTCAGCCTCCCAATCCACCCTCTGATCTAGCGCCTCAATATTTTCCCAATATGTTCTTTCTTGTTTGCTTATGTTGGTGTCTGTTACTTGCAGACAAAAGGAGCCAGTGAAGGAAACTGAGTTGACAGGGGCTACAGATGGTGGGAAGAGGTTGGGGGGTGAGTGTGGGGGAGTGTCGTGGAACTGGGACAGGGAGTGTGGCAGAAAGAACTGAGGCAGCAGGTCCTGAAGAAAGGAGTGGCCAATGGTGATGGATTTTTATTTAAACACGTCCAGGATGTCTACATAAGCCGGGCGACTGAAGCCAGGGAGACAGAGCCGTTAATAATGATTTACACTGGGGGCTGGGGGGTGCCTTTGAAAAATCTGTTTCAAAGAACAGGAACTCAACTCCTGTTGTGCTGGAGACAATAACAAGGGCAGGGGGAGGGGGAGGGATTTATTGGCTTCTGCTGTCCTGAGTGCAGAGGTGGGCCTGTCCTTGGCACAGCCCAGACAGTGTCATCAGGATTTCGGCCTCCGCTGTCCTGCGTGGACTTCCTTCTTTGGCATGAAGTCCCTCAGGCAAAGCTCCTAGCAGCTACACACACACACACACACACACACACACACACACACACACACACACACACCTGTTCGTAGCTTCAGAATGGAAGGCTGTTCTGCTCCCTGTGACTTCAGGAAAACCCTGGTGCTGCCTTTGATTGGCCAGGACTGGTCATATGTCCTTTCTGAGCTAGTCACTGTGATTAAGGTGTGCTGTGCTTGAAAGGCCAGGTGTAAATCATGTGTTACCCCGCCCCCGCTCCCCCCACTCCACCCCCCGCAGATAGAGGAGGAGTCATCTTCATTCAAGCCGCTTTGATCCAGGAGGGTAGGTCTTAGGTACAAAAATCAAGTCTGCAGCTCTGCTTTCCAAGGGACAGTTCAGTGGCAAGTCACATGTCGTTGACAGGGTCATTTCTGAAAGCCATGAGCTCTGGGCAGATAAGACTATACTGGAACACTGGAGGTGGCCTTGGGGAACAAGCGGGTACAAGGACAGCACAGTTGGTGGTGGCTTGGCGGTGGCTCTGGAGGCAAACTGAGATTTGTCATCTGCTTTATGTATTTACTTAAAAAAAAAAAGTCCGAGGCTCGGTTTCTCCTCTGAGAACTGGCCTGATTTGGGACGGTGTTTATCTGCTATATGGGATTGGCCCACCTCCTGGGAAAGTCAATGAGGTTTTGCTAGTGGTGTGGTGGTCTTGGACTTTCAGGGGTGACTCTACACTTGAAGGAACCAGCGGTCTTTTTGAGTCGTGTGCCAGAGCTCAATGGCATACTACCTTACAAAGCACGGTTTCATTCTGCCTATAGAGATGGAAGGAAGAAGGGGACCCTGTTGGTGGGGTGTGGTCAGAGAGAAATCCTGATAGGGCTAGGTTGAAGCTGGTGGAACATGCTGGAAGGGCAGATCCTGCAGAGGGGACAGGCAGGCCAGAACTTGCCAGAGGGCTGATGTTGGCCAGAGCCAGCAGGGGTCACTGCAGATCTAAGGAAGTTTAGGATGGTAGCAGAGCCACCCCAGGGCCTCTTGTATTACCTGTCTGCACAACCAGGATGCAGGGCCTGCTCTCGGCAGAGGCTTGGGGTTCGATTCACTGGCGTGGCTGTCTCGGTCATCTGGCTTTGGTACCCTTCTAGATTTCCATGGCTGTATGAGCTCTGCCTACTGGATTCTGGCTTCCAGCAGTGCTGAGAAAATGTCTCTGTGGCTGCTTCCTACAGAGGTCACCTAGGCTAAGGCATCTCCCATCTTATTCCAGCTCAGCGTGTCAGTGACCGAGTAGAGAAATGTGTAAGCCTTGTTCTATCGAGGATCCCTGGGCTTATTTGTACTCGTTTCCTGCACCTGCTTAGTACAACGCTGGCTTAAGAGGGCACATGGGTCCTGGGGAGATCCATGGATCAACCGTGCCCCTCCCCACTTATTATGAAGTGTAATGAAGCATGTTTGCTGTGCGATAATGGAAAGAAAATGTGCGTAGAAAATGATGTAACTGTATTATAATTTTAAAAATATTTTTAAAAGGTGCATAGAAGAAAATTACCTTTGCTACCTCTGAAGCTAGCCCTTCCTCTCCCTCAACAGGGGCTGACCATGGGGCTCAGTTCTGAGAGAAGAGTTCCAACAGAAAAGGTCCTTTTAGGGCAGGTGACATGGCTCAGAGTCAAAGATGCTTCATGCCAGGTCTGACAATTGAAGTGCAAGATCCAGGACATACAAGGCGGGAGAGAAATGACGTCTGCAAGTTGTCCTCTGACTTCTACACACAAGCTGTGGCAAACACATATGCATGCGCGTGTGGGCGTACCACACACACACACCCCGAGTAAAAACTAATGTGTGTAATAAAAAGAAGAAAAGGCCCTTTTAGAAGTCCTCTCATCAGCCCTGTCTCCACTCATCAATTCCCAGTGCCTACTCTGCTAACATTCCTAGGGAAAGAGGTGTTGGTAGAGGTTTGACTGAGCTGACTGGCACCAAAGACGGAGCCGTCTGGATCATCACAGTGGAAGGAAGGAAGCAGGCTCCCATATGGGACCTGCTGGGGTTCCACAGCAGGCCAGTGGGAGAGTTCACAAGCCCTGGCTGCCAGCCAGAAGCCTTCGCTCCTCCCCATCCCCCACCAAGGACTAGATGCCAGGAGTCTGGAATAGAGCATGTGCCCCCCTCATAAGGCTGTGGTTTCCTCTGTGTGACCGTCAGGCTACCCGGAGGGTGTGGGTGTCCAGTGCGCGCACCAAGGTTGTGTAACAAGCTCCCGGCTTGTGTGCACGAGCTGTGTAACCTGATGCAACAGGGAAGTTGCGGTCCCGTGAGCTGGGGTGTGGGTACTTGGCTGGTGCCCAAACCACAAAGAGTATTTGACTTACGGCTGTGGAGGAGGCTGCGCTTTGGGGGTCGCAGGACTGTCTACGTCAGGGCTTGTCTGACTTAAGTTGCCCACATCCTGGTCCCTGTGGGCACAAGACTAGGAATGAGGCTGGAGCTGCCTGGTCGGGTGGTGTTGGAGCAGGGCTGGTACAGAAGGGTAGTCCCATATCAGGATGCTGTTGTGATGGGGTGGAGAACATGCTGACTTCCGTCCTGCCCTTCCATCCCTCCCGTGTTTTCCAAACTGTGGCCCCACCCTTGCCAGTCGCACCCATCTGTCCTGCCGTGCTGGACCGTTTATCTCAGATTCAAGTCTTTCTTTTATGCAGCAGTGTCTCTCTTTCCTCCCTCTATTCACAGGCCTACAGCCCTGCCTCCACGGCAGGTACAAGCGGAGAAGGCTTTCCCACACACCCCAGTGAGAGGCAGAATGAGAGAGGTTAGAGGGCAACTTCTGATGTAGCTGACCCAGTTTCTCTGACCCTGCCAATCTGCTGCCATTTCTGACTGAAGTACCTAAGCATGATCTACGCCCTTCCTACCTCCCTGAGCTCATCTGGAAGTGGGAATCTTTGGTCCTCCTTTTACAGGGCTGACAAAATGATCGTTCAGAGATATGGGACTCAATTCTTGGGTCTAGGAAGGAATTTTATGAATGGGAGTTGTCTTTGCATTGTCCCCTAGGCATAGTATCTCATGGGTGCCACAGGCACTTTGGAGGGCCAGAGCCATGTGACTAATAAAAGTGGGTACTATCTTGCCTGCCCTGAGCCTGAGGAGGGGCGGGTCCATTTCCCTTTTAGAAGGGTATCTTCGATGGAGAGAGGTGAGGTTTATTTGCTTTATATTAATTTTATTTATTTATGTGTGTGTGTGTGTGTGTGTGTGTGTGTGTGTGTCATGGAGGTCAAAGAACAACCTTGTGGTTCTCTCCCACCTTTATGTGAATTTGGTGACTGAACTAGGTGGCCAGGCTTTCCCAGCAAGCGATTTTACCTGCTGAGCTGGCTCTAGCCTGTTCTGTTTTAAGACAGGGTCTCATGTAGTCCAGACTGGCCTCAAACTCTCTACATAGCCAAGGATCCTCCTGCCTCCATCTCCCAATGGTTGGGATTACAGATATTTGCCACTATGCCTGGTTTATGTGCTACTGGGGACTCAACCTCGGGTTTTCTGCATGCCAGGAAAGCACTCTGTCCCCCACCTCCCAGCGCATCCTCAGATAATGTTTGTGTCTCTATCTTGTACCCTTTTCTACCTACTCCATTCCTGAGAGAGCTGCTTCCCTTGGGGGTAGCCAGTGGGCACCAGAGACATAGGGGAGGGAGTCTGCCTCCATCCCCTCCTCCTCCTCTGGCTGAGCAGCATCTGGCGCTGAGCAGGATGACCTGGGTCCCCACTGCTTTATCCCATACTGTGTGTGTTGATGACCTGTTTACGCACCTACTTAGACAGAAAACTGCAGCGCCTAAGATGGCGCTCGGGTGTGTCAGCCCTCACAAGCATTAGCTCTTTTTTTTTTTTGTCTCATAAGACAGGCAGATAGGGAGGCTACTTCCATAGCAAAGGGAAGCTCGGAGAGGGTAACCGCTGCGCTCCTCACATATGAGCCTGTGAGCCTAGACCGTAAAAACCATCTATTTGTATGCTTACTTGCCCAGCATCTGTCCCCCAGATGGCCCAGGACACTGCTGCATCAATGAGACCGTGCTGTGTTGATTACGAGGGGAGGGACTCCATCTCAGTCACATTCCCAAAGCCTCTACTGGAGCGTCAGAGACTCCAGATGAATGTGGAAAGACTGAGCCATCTGGGCAACGTTGAGATGGCTCAGTGGGTGAAGGAGGCTTATCACCAAGCCTGATGATCTGGGTTCAGTTCTCCTGGAACCCATGCGGTAGAGAAGAGAACAGACTCCTGCAAATTATTTCCTGATCTCTATCCATGTGCTGTGACATGAATACCTTCATGCGTGTGCACACATATATACAATAAATCAAGTTGTAAAGAGTACTTAAAAAAATAATGAATGGGGCTGGAGAGATGGCTCAATGGTTAAGAGCATTGACTGCTCTTCCAGAAGTCCTGAGTTCAATTCCCGGCAACCACATGTTGGCTCACAGCCATCTGTAATGAGATCTGGTGCCAACTTCTGTCTGCAGGGACACATGCAGGCAGAACATTGTATACATAATAAATGAATAAATCTTAAAAAAAATAATGAATGGGCCATTGGGTGGAGGAACCCTGAGGGTAAACTTCAGGATCGTTCCTTATCTGCCCCATAGGGCCTAGCCCAGACGCAGTGTTCACAGGCTCTGGGAACTAGTGCCAGGTCTTTAGCCAGGGGAGATGGGGAAGAATTCTCTAGAGTCAGTGTTGCTGCCTCTGTGTGATCCTGAATGTGGGCACAAGGTAGGTACTTGGGAGAAAAGAATGAGAACAAGATTGAAAACCAAGTAACTCCTGCAAGTGACTCCGTGGATAACTGCTCTGTGTCCAAAAGCAGGAGTCAGAGACAGAGAGCCGAGTGCCTGTGTGTGTGGCCTAGAGGAGTTCTTCACGGATGCCTAATGAGTCATCCCAGAGACAAGGAGGGGACTGAAGTTAAGGCCCAGGCCATAATTTTCTTTGCCATTTCAGCCCCTAGCAATGGCCCAGAGCGGGATTTGATATCTTTGATGACTGCCTCGGTGAGGGAGCAAACAAATGAGCACTAAGGTTTTTGGAAATGGGCAGAATGAGGCCACTGCAAAGAGCTGAAGCTCTGGTGGGCCAGGCAGGTAAGGGGGAATTCAAGGCTGGTCCCAGGAGCAGGTGTCCAAGGCTCAGGTGAGTGACTGGCCAAGAGCTGGTTCCCACCGTTTTTGCAGAGGTTTTGTGAGGACGCCTGTGTTTGTGGATCTCTTACTATATGCCAGGGTCTCTTCTAAGCTCTTACACAAATTATAAATCATCTTTCCAGAAACATATGAAGCGCCTGTGCCGTTCCCTCCGTGTTGGAGAAGACAACCGGGGGCACAGAGAGGTTATGTGGACTGCCTGAGGTTACACAATGCAAAAGTGAGCCCAATGTTGTTCCGGTTCTGCTGGGGACAATGATGGCTGTTCACTGGGTGCATAGGGAAGGTGCCAGCTCTAGTTGCATTCCCTCCCCCGCTACTTCATTGTAAAGACAGGGAGCTTGAATTAAATATGTATTTTCACTATTATTATGTTTTCGTGCACACATGCCATGCCATGAATGTAGAAGTCAGAGGGCAAAGTTCAGGAGTTGACTCTCTGCTTCCACCCTGTGGGTTCTGGGGAATCAAACTTGGCTCGTGAGGCTTTTGCGGCAAGCACCTTTATCCTTTGAGGCTAAGGCGACTCTTCAGCCCCGAACAGCGATTAATAGCCAGGAATCGGAAGTCGGGGACTTTGCAAGCTGGAAAGGGCTCCGAGCTCTGCTAAGGGACTTTCCTCTTCCTCACGGTGAATCAGCATCATCCTCATCCTGACCATCCCCAAACCTGGCTTTCTGCCACCGACACGCCAGGCAGGGCACAGCCAAGGAGCCGTTGTGCAAACAAACTTGGGCTAGTCTTCGGGTCTGACCCCCCACTCACCTCTTATTTCCATTTCTTTCTTCTGAGCCTTGACTCACCTCCAGCCCCATCTTTTCTTTCCCTCTGTAGGCCTCCCAGCCGCTGGGCTTCCTCTCTCCACACACTGACTAATTTGCTCAGTACATAAAGCTTGTAAATCAAAATCTGTGACTCCCCTGCCCTCATGTCAAGCACAGACTCCTCTTGTGACATGAAAGATCTTGGTAGTGGGGTCCCTGGAAACACCTGTTTCCCAGCAACCCCCAGCGCTCTCCAGCCAGTCCACGGGCTGCATTTCCTGTAACAGGGAGTGGTTTTGGGTCTGACTCTTTGCATTTGCCTGGGTTATTCCCTCTGCCTCCATGGCCCTTCCCCACTCTCTCTCCACAGAGAATGCCTCCTCACCCACTTCACCCTACAGGGGAGAAACAAAACTCAAAACAAAACAAACAAACAAACCAGTATAGGTGCTTTTCTTGTGGTTACAAGAGAGAAAGATGTGTTCATTGTAAACAGGACAAACAGTATAGAACACGCTAAAGGAAGATGGGAAGCATCCTCTCCTCCCATCGTTCCAACAGCTGGAGACGACTGGTGTCAGCACCAGGACTAGCGTCGTGAATGCGCCTGTGCGTGTGTACTCAGACACCTTTAAATGTGTGAATACACTCGTAGTCATGAAAAATGAGGTCACTATGCTTCTTGGTGATTTGTTTTGCCCTAAATAAAAAATTTTGACATATTTTTCTGTGAAAAAACAGATTCACATAGTAATTTTTTCTTGTTGTTGTTCGTCAAAACATAATTCCAATCCCAGGGTTTGCTGTTCTGGAGGCCTCATGGGGTGCCCATCCTCCATCCTGTCCAGACCTGTGGACTTCCTTTTTAAAATCTTACTTTTTATTTATTTATTTTAGCTTTCGAGACAGGGTTTCTCTGTGTTGCCCTGGCTGTCCTGGAACACAATCTGTAGACCAGGCTGGTCTTTGCCTCCTGAGTGCAGAGACTAAAGGTGTGTGCCACCACTTCCTGGCAATTTCCATATAAATAAATAAATTTATTTATTTTTATCTTCTGTGTATGAATGTTTTACCTGCATGTGTTTATGTGCATTTGTACCTGGTACCCTCAGGGGTCAGAAGAGGGTGTCAGATCCTCTGGGACTGCTGCGAAATGAACAGGTCCTCTGGTCCTAAGAGCAGCCAGAACTCTTAACTGCTGAGCTAACTAATAACTAACTCTTCATACCCTTTAACTCTGAGACTTTTCCCGCAAGTCAGATCACTCTTTGACCTAAAAGGCAATTGTCTCAGATAGTATTACGGAGGATACAATGTGTAAAGATGTAATCTATAAACATAACAAAGAGAAGACATGTGTAAGTGGACAAGGAAAGCATGCTGATGAGGCTAGGGCGGGGGATACAATGGAAACGCGCTTGTTACAAAGTAGGTGATTGAAATCGCAGGGCAACCACTAAGAAAATAACTTGAAAATACACAAAGAAAGAAAGAAATCACAATGATAATTTAGCAAAACACCAATTAATTGTTTAAAGAGGCAGTAGTAAGGCATGGGGTAAACATAGAAGACTACAAAATAACAAAAATACTCCACCTGAGTGTGAGGGTGCATGCCAATCCTAGCCCTTGGGAGTGGGAGGCAGTAGGCTCGGAGTTCAAGGTCATGCTTGGCTACACAGAATGGAGGCTAATCTGAGCTACATGAGACCCCATCTCAAAAAACTCAAAACCAAAGCAAACAATGAAAACAGCAAAACAAAACTAAACTAAGATAAATATGCAAGGCAAATAAATAGAAGTAAATAATTCTTTACTAATATCACATTAAGTATAAATGAATTAAAATCTATCAAAAGACAGAGATTGATGAATCAGATTTAGAATGATATGCTGCCTCCAAGAGACTTCAGTTTTTATTTAAAGTTTCATTCATTTATTTTTATTGTTTGTATGTATGATATGTATGTGTGTGGCATATCTATGGAAGTCAGAGGATGTAGCATGATTAATAAAAAAACCAGAGACAGAAATTAGGGTTCAACCTGAAGGTCAGTAAAGCAAAACAACCCGCCACTGATTCTTACCTCTATCTCAGTGCAAAATGGCGATCCTGCCTCCAGGAATCTCCGAATGAGACTGTGTCTGAGAGCTGTCTCCTCCCATTTTATATTCCTCTCTAGTACTGGGATTAAAGGCATGCACCACTACCTCCTGGTTTCTATGGTAAGCTACTGTGGCTACTGGGATAAAAGGTGTGTGTCACCACTGCCTGGTCTGTAAGACTGACCAGTGCGGCTGTTTTACTCTCTGAACTTCAGGTATGCTTTATTTATTAAAATACAAATGAAATGTCACTATCAGAGAAGAACTATGAAATTGGTTTTATCCTTGTATGGTATGTGTGCTGCAGGGGTCAAATAGGTCATTGAGTTCGTTAGCCAGTACCTTTTCTTGCTGATCCACTTCACATGATTCATTGAAGATAGTCACACAAATGATAATCAAAAGAGCCATATGATTATCATGCAAAATATCTTACTCAGGTCTGGAGAGGTGGTTCAGCAGGTAAGACCACTCTCTGCTCTTGTGGAGGACCTAAGTTTGGTGCCCAGCACCCACAGAGGCACTTGCAACTCTGCATAACTTCATTTCTAGAAGATTCAATACCCTCTTCTGTCCTCCCCGGGCACTGCATGCATGGGAAGTTCTAATTCAGACAAAATACTTATACACACAAGATAAAAATAAATAAATAAAAAGTACTTTACCCAAACAATTTAAGAGAGATACAGAAGGTTATAATGAAAAGATTCACTTTATTCAGCAATAAGATGTAACAGGCCGGGCGGTGGTGGCACATGCCTTTAATCCCAGCACTTGGGAGGCAGAGGCAGGCGGATCTTTGTGAGTTTGAGACCAACCCGGTCTACAAGAGCTAGTTCCAGGACAGGCTCCAAAGCTACAGAGAAACCCTGTCTTAAAAAAACAAAAAACAAAACAAAACAAAAAAAGATATAACAGTTACCAACATGTGTACGGCTAAAAGTACAGCTGTTAAAGACATAAGGCAACTCCTGTACACAGATGATAAAAGGGCTGAGGAAGAAATCAGAGACTCAACACCCTTCACAATAGCCACAAATAGCATAAAATATCTCGGAGTAACTCTAACCAAACAAGTGGAAGACTTGTATGACAAGAACTTTAAATCCTTGAAGAAAGAAATTGAAGAAGACACCA
>JAQHUG010000041.1:2183060-2203523 GCA_028555095.1 Dicrostonyx torquatus
CTCTTACACACTCACACACACACTCGGAACAGATCCTCATGCTGAGACTTGTGTTGTCTCATCCTCTGAGCCCTCTAGCATGTTATAATACAGAACTAGGCCGGCACTAGATCTGAGCGGATGCTGTACCATGTTTTTGGACTTTTCAATCTCAAGAAGTATGTACCAAATAAACTTCTAATTTACCCTGTATCTGGTTTTTCATTATTATTATAACCCCAGAAATCTCATCAAGACAGCTATGAGCCAATTATTAGCAGAGATACAGAGGACACTCCACTGAACAACCACAAACCACTTCTTAAGTGTGTGTGTGTAAGATCCTCCAGGAAGGCCCATAGACCAGACCAGAAGCTACCTCCTTACTTTCAAAAGAGTGAAATATTTCCCAATTGCAATGGGAGACTAGAAATTAAGGATGAGGAGAACTGAAAAAATATTGAAACTAAATTTTGTAGCATTCACACTTTTTTGTTTGTTTTGAAATAAGGTTCTGTGAATACTTCTTTCTTCTCCATCCAACTTGCCCAAATACCCCTCTTTTATTTTGAACTTGAATTGATTCTCTAGCTTCAGGCTCCCTAGTGCTGGTATTACAGGCTTGAGACATCACACTCATCAAATCTACGCTCTTAAATCACTCCTAGCCGGGCGGTGGTGGCGCACGCCTTTAATCCCAGCACTCGGGAGGCAGAAGCAGGCGGATCTCTGTGAGTTCGAGACCAGCCTGGTCTACAAGAGCTAGTTTCAGGACAGGCTCCAAAGCTACAAAGAAACCCTGTATCGAAAAACCAAAAAAAAAAAAATCACCCCTAAACTGATGGATCAACCACAAGGCTAATAAATCTGTGAGACAAATGAAAGTGAAGAAAAAAATGTGCCCAAACTTGTAGGATATGCCAAGTTCACACACACACACAGTTCCAAGTTAAATGGCTCTTCTGGACACTGTCCTGGGCCTCCCCCATCTCTGCCCTGAGATGTTCTGAAGGCTTGTGGGATGTACCGAGTTTGAAGCCTTTCCCACATGGAAGGTCACCATGATGGCTTGTATGTGAAGTGTCCCTCCAGTCCCCTGTGTTTGAATACTTGGTCCCTGTCGGTAGTGCTGTTTTGGGATGTTGTGGAGTCTTTGGGACACAGGACCTAACTAGCAGGTCTTGGCCACTAGGAGTGGTGCCTTTGGAGGTTATACCACCTTCGATTCCCCTTAGCTCTTTGCTTTCTGGTCACTTAAGAATCTCTGGGCACATACACCTGTCACCTTGGAGCCCCCAGTCAAGCCTTTCCACAGCAACAGGTGGCGGGCAGACTCTGAAGTTGACAGAGTCTCATCACTCGTCTAATATCATGGCCATTTGTCTCCAGGTCCGTCTCAAGTCAGCCTGAGCTTTATCTGCCCGTTGTTCCTGAACGACTAGGAGGAGCTCAGCTTTCCTCCAGGATGGATAGTACTGGAAGGTGGAATAAACCTCCCCCTGCTCAAGTTGTTTTTGGTCATAATATTTATCACAGGAACAAGAAGGGGACCAGGACATCTCCCTCTCCCTCTGGCCACAGTGGGACTGCTGG
Source organism: Dicrostonyx torquatus (assembly GCA_028555095.1). Lineage (NCBI taxonomy): Eukaryota > Metazoa > Chordata > Mammalia > Rodentia > Cricetidae > Dicrostonyx > Dicrostonyx torquatus. The sequence continues at coordinate 2,184,633 of JAQHUG010000041.1, forward strand.
GGAGGTCCTTACCATGTTGGGAACCAGTGTCCTCATCTGGGAAAGGGAGTGTGATAGCCGTGATTGTTAATCTTCATTCTTGGCTGGATATAGAATCACCACAGAAACACACCCCTGGGTGTTTCTATGAGGATGTTTCCAGAAAGGTTTAACTGAAGGAAGAGACCCACTCTGAATGTGGGTGGCACCCTCCTGTGGCTTGGGGTCTCAGGATGGGTGAAAAGAGAGCCATGCCCCTGCTTCCTGACTATGGATGTCATGTGACTGTCTCCTGATCCTGTGGTCATACTGTCCCTGCTGTGATGGGCTGTATTGTCTCAAACTGTGAACCAAACAGACCTTCCCCGCCTTCAGTTGCTTCTTATGGGAAATGCATTGAATACAGCAGCACATGAAGCTGTAGGGAGGGACGAAGGAGGCCATGTACCTAAAGGTCGTAGGAGGATGCCTGGCATGGGGCCATGTGTGCTGAGTGTCAGCTAGTATGATGCAGGCCTGCAGAAGGCGGATGGCTGCAGTGTGTAAATTGCACTTCAGTCACACTTTCTGCCCATCTCCCTGCCATCTAGGCTTCACCCTTGTGTGTGTGCAAGGTAGAGATGTGTGTCATGTGCACATGACCAGGAGAAGCAAGGGCAAGGCCTAGAGCTTTCCCCTGGTTTCCTTAGTCCTGGCTTAGCCTACATCCCTGGGTCTCTGCTAGGTGGAGGAGGGAAAATTAACCCAGCACCCCTTCTCATCTTGTCCTCTCTGTGTGGTCCACAGTGTCAGCAGAGCCTCCTCTTCACGTCTCTCCGCTACCCACTGCACTTCTGGCCATGACTCCACTGGTGAGCCTGGGAGGGACTCGACCTTGGGAGTTAGCCATTGCTCCTGAGCCATATCAGTCAAGGCCCTTTCATCAGCCGGAAACAGCTGTACCGGCTGGCTGCCCCAACAAGTCCAGACGGGGTTCCCTGCCCCTCCCCTGCCTGTCCCCCACCTCAGCTGACAATCACACTCACCCTTCCCCGGATGCTGGGAACAGGCTGGGGCAAGCCAGGGACACACTCAGTTTCCCTTCTGTGCTGCCCCTCCCCGGGGTAACACCTATTCCTCCCCTTCTGTTCTTTCCCCTCCCCCTCTGCACCCAAACCATATCTGTGAGTCCCCAGCAGCAGCTATAGGTGACGACTGCAGGGGTAACGAGGAGAGTCACAGGAGGCTGAGTGTGACCAGGCTGCACTCTTTGGACAAGATGCTTTCCCAGAACCCCAGACCAGCAAAGGATCTTGGGGATCAGAAAAGAGGATGTTTCAGGGATCACACAATGACTGAGCTAAAACTAGAACCCAGAGTCCCAGTTCCTTTATCTGTCTGCTGAGGGATGCCTAGGAGGCCTTCAAACTTCCGGTCTGGATATGTTGGGCTTGCTTGGAGCCTCCTCCTGTTTTCTCTCCATGAACATACTGGGGCTGCAGGGTAAAGAAAGCAGGCCCTTCAGCAGGTTTGGGGAGCCCCTGTTTTCACAGTGCTGGTGAAGCAAAGGGTGACTGACTATTTGTGATGTTTGGATGATAGCTCGATCCCTTTTGTTCGGTTCATGGCTCAGTGCTCTTTGCACTGGGACATTCGACCTGTGTCCCGACAGCTTCTGATCCAGGCACCTCAAGGATGTGACTAGGTGTCAAAGGCAACGGTCTGAGCAGGACTCTGGAGTTTAGGAGTCACAGATGTAGATGAGAGCTAGCACCCTGGCAGGGCAGGGGTACACAAGGATGTTTGCCCCGCCCCTGCAGTGCTCAGGAGCCAGGCGGGCACTGGAAAGTATTTGAAGTCAGAGAAGCAGCTCCTCCCTGACAACTACTGAACTTGAAGGAGTGAAAGGGCCCAGTGAAGGTGGATCTCGGCTCTTCCCATTGGCCAGTTTGCAGACCACATTGTATCTCTTAAGTTTATAAATTACAAAGGTCCATCCCCAATGTAATGGTATTTGGGGATGGGGCCATTGGAGGTGATTACATTTAAACAAGGTCATGGAGATGATGTCTCCACAATAGGATTAGTGCCCTTAAAGAACATACCAGGAAGAAAGAAAAAAGATACTGAAGTGTGGCACTCCCCCAAATTCACACACGGAGGACAAGCAAAGCAGAGAGCCCTCGTTAGGAACCAACTGGCCAGACCCTTGAGTTTGAACTTCCAACCCTCAGGATTGTGAGAAAGGAAAGCTGATGCGGGAGCACCCATCTGTGCACAGCGTGGGCTGATTGTGAAGGCTGGGGCACCCATCTGTGCACAGCCTGGGCTGATTGTGAAGGCTGGGGCACCCATCTGTGCACAGCCTGGGCTGATTGTGAAGGCTGGGGCACCCATCTGTGCACAGCCTGGGCTGATTGTGAAGGCTGGGGCACCCATCTGTGCACAGCCTGGGCTGATTGTGAAGGCTGGGGCACCCGTCTGTGCACAGCCTGGGCTGATTGTGAAGGCTGAGGCACCCGTCTGTGTTGTGCACTGATTATGTGACACTAGCGCTTGATGATGGTTTTGTCTTCATGGACCACATGTGACTTTAGGTGAGTCACCTGAATATGGGTCCTTGCCCTGCCTCTCTTTACTGAAAGTCAGGGTGGGAGTCTCCAGGAAAGAGGGTGTGTTCTGGGACAAGATGGTCCTTCCTGCATTACCCACCATCACCCTAGCCAACCCTGGCCCTCAAACACTCTCATTTCCAGCAAGTTCCCGACATAGTAGGAAGCAGTAATCTTGCTCTGGGTGGGGGGTAGAAGGCTGCCTAGAGCCAGAAGCCTGAGCTGCGGCAACCAGAGGTCTCATTTATACTCGGGGAGGCAGAAGCAAAGCCGCTGATGGCCACACCAGATATAGTGATTGGCAGGTTTGTCTGCCTTGCATAACCCTAGACGAGAGGCAGTTCTGGTCTTGCCTTCTCCCCTCTTTTCTCCCTCTGTCCTTACCTCACTATCAGGTACATGGCCTCTGCTGCCAGGCTTGGGAAGCTGCAAGGGCCTCGGCATTAATATCCGGGACTTAGCTTGGCACCTGCACACGAGAGCATTCATGTCGTAAGTAGATGATGAAGATGGTAGATGAGACCCAGTTGGAGCCTGATTCCCCTTGCTTGGCTATGAATATATCAGTGATAGGAAATTTTATAGTCACCAAGCAAGTGTATCTGGGGAGGGCTGGGGGCTGGGGGGGGTCCAAGGGAAGAAAAGGGAATCAGTGTTTCGAACCGGTCCTTTCAGACTGGAAGACCCTGGTAGACACTGAGGGTGAATGGCAGGAGGCCCCGAAGAACTGTGGGTCCCTGCGACCAGCTCTCCAGTTTGAAGCTGTATTCTGTGGGTGGGGGCCTCATATCCAACAAGCACGTTCGGAAGCTGCCGCTGCTCTAGCTGAGTGGGGTTAGAGCTGTGTGTGCACAGTTATGTACTGTGTGTGTGGTGCACAGGAAGGCCATTGTCCCTAAGGACATTGTCAAGCTCGTGTTTTGGTGGAACTTGGTCTGGAACTTGTCAATTCAGCTAAGTTGCGTGGCCAGTAAAGCCCAGGGAGCTGCCTGAGTCTGCATCCCCAGCAACAGAATCACATCCATGCCACCATGCCTGGCTTTTCATGTGGGTCCTGGGGAGCAAAGTCAGGTCCTCATTCTTGTAAGGCAAGCCCTTGACTGATTCAGCTATTTCCCCAGCTCCCCCCAATTTTACATAATACATACATACATACAAATACGTACACACACACACATTTGCCTCAAGCATTGCTTGGATCAGGGGTTCCTACATCTTGATTTACTAACTTTGACAAACCAGTCCCAACTTCACTGTGGTCTTTGTTAGAGACCCTTTTCTACTCCCTCAACATGGAAAAGGCCTGGGCTCAGGCAGGCTGTCCTGGTAGACCCTGGACATGATCCAGGATATGGCCCCAGGTCAGACAGTGGTGACAGCAAGAAGTCATGATTCAGGATGTGTCTGTGTGCTTGGCAGAGGTGAGCGGGACAGTGATAGAGCCAGAGAGACAGGAAATTTTCCTGTGGGTTCTTGATTTCTCCCCTCCCCAGACTCCTTGCCACTGTGAGCCTGAGTCACTGGGGGAAGGGGCTGGAACAGGCCAAATTTTTCCACTCAGTCCCTATCCTCGTCACCTGGCTCACCTGATGGGCCCCACCCACCCAGAGGGAAATTCCAGTCCAAAACCTTGCATTCTCTCCTGGGCCAGGCAGTTCTCACCGTGGGCTGTGGAGTTCCTGGGGTTAAAGGGACAACCCGGGGCAAGAGAACCTTCTGCTTAGAGGAAGGGGCCTGCTGGGCTAGGCCTGGGGCAGCTGGGGTGTCCAAGACAGTGACAATGCATACAAGGATTCCTCTTAGGGCTGGGGCCACAGCCTGGTGTGCAAAAGGGCTTGCTGTGCTGGTGTGAGGACCCGGGTTCAAATCCTTAGAGCCTGACGCAGAGTGTGCCTGTCACCCCGTATGCCTATAAGATGGGAGGCACAAGACTCTCTGAAAGCTGAAAGGCCAGCTCATGTGGCATACCCAGTGGAAAAAGCAAGGGAGAAGGCAGAGAGCAACAGTCGAGGCTTTCTCTGACTTCTACATGTGTGCCGTAGCATGTGTGCCCTTGTGAACACACACACACACACACACACACACACACACACACACACACACTTTCTCTTGAGACCCTTTGGGTGGCACAAATTTAAGGTAACTCTAGCCCCAGTGTGCCAGTGTGTACGCGCACATGTGTGACAGTGCAGGCTTGTATCTTCTCAGCTGACTGCTGGTGGTGTCCAGTCTGCAATTACAAAGTTATTGCAGACACAATGCCCATATTCTTCAGCTCAAAGTTCAAGGCCTTTTGTGTTCTCACCTCAAAGAACCTTCCAATGGTTACAAGCTGTTAATTCCCCTTGGTGTCCTGGGCTCTACTCCAGGTCCTCTAACTTAAATGTTTACAGGAGTCAGACAGGTAACTGGGACAAGGCAAGTGGGCTGGGGCGGTGGAGGGGGCATGCTGTTCAGCCTGAAATGGTTGTGTATTTCTGGAATGCAAGGCTCTGAAGTCCCCCATCCCCACTGTTTACCTTCTGGCTGGCAACTGCTGCACCCTCTTCAAGGACTCTGTGTAGCGTTGAGGGTGGACCAGATGAAACACGCCTGAGGACCGGATGTGGTCCAGGGGATGCAGCTCCCCCTCCCTGCCACACCAAACCTTGTGCACACCCATCTCATTCTTGGCTTGGTGCCAGAACCGGGTTCAAATGATGACTTGGCTCATTTATGAAAGTCAGGTGATTCTGGGCCAGCTCCTTCCCCTAAACTTCAGCTTTCCCATCTGTGACATGGGTGTGTTAAAGGATACCCACCTCAGATGGTAATAGGAGTAACGTAGGTGTCATTAAAAGTACTGAGAACTATACAAGACATATCCAATAAGAAGAAACCATAGCCATCACTATTGTTGACTCGTATAACTGCTGCCTCCTCTATGAAGCCTTCCCTAGCTCCCAGGTAGGGATCCAGCTCTTCTTCCATCGGGATCCACTGTGTATTGTAATATACCAGACTCTCCCATCCAATGGCCTCTTGGGTGTTTGGCAGGTCCATGCTTCATTGGTCCTAGAGTGATACAAGGAGACACCAAGTTACTCTTTGAGTGTCTCAAAGAGTCAGACCTTAGGCCAAGGATTAGAGAGAGGATGGGAACAAGGCATGGCACTTGCCATTTGGCACCGTTTTTAGGTTCAATTTCAGAGTGACTCTAAGCTTGTTACTTGGTATTTCCTTGTATCACAGTGGGTGGGCTGGGACACAGTGGGTCCAGCAACACCCAGGCTCAGCAGATGATCCCAAGGACAGCTTTCCTCAGTGTGGCCTTAGTGGGCAGGGAGGACAGGGCTGAGCAGGCACTTAGTGAGCAGAGAGGGCACAAGTGCATCTGCTCGCTCTGCTCCTGTGGGTGGGGACTGGGGTAGTCTTAGGGTGTCTGTTGCTGCAATGAAATACCATGACCATGAAGCAGGTTGGGAGGAAAGGGTTTATTAGGCTTATATTTTCACATCACCGTTCATTATTGAAGAAAATCAGGATAGGAGCTCAAATAGGGCAAGAACCTGGAGGCTGGAGCTGATGCAGAGGCCATGGTGGGCGCGCGCGGGGTGGGGTGCTTACTGGCTTTCTCAGCTTGCTTTCTTAGTGGCCAGGACCACTAGCCCAGGAATGGGACCACCCACAGTGGGTTGGTCCCTCCCCCATCCATCACTAATTAAGAAAATGCCTTGCAGCTCTATATGGAGGCATTTTCTCAGTTGAGATAACCCTAGCTTGTGTCAAGTTGATGTAAAACTAACTAGCACACCTGGAGAGATGGAGACACCCCCTCCCACTCCTGGGTCAGCCCCAGCACCCCAGGAGCCAGGCAAGTGGTGACCATCTGGGAGGGTCAGGGGTCAAGATGATCCTCAGCTATTCAGTGAGTTGGATGCTAGTCTGAACTACATGAGAGTCTGCAGGGGAAAGCTAGTGTGGCTGCACACGCCTTTAGTTACAGAACTCTGGAGTCGGAGGCTCTGAATTCCAAGCCAACCTGATCTGCATAGTGGGACCCTTTCTAAACCAAACCAACCAACCAAACAAATAAAAATCTCAAAAGCAAACAAACAATGCCCCCAAACAGCAAGAAAACAAAACAAAAAAAAATTCAAAGCTCCAACTCCAAGATTCAGTCTCATGCCTGAGTTACCGTAGGAGTGGCCAAGAGCAGGGCATGCCTAAGTTCAAGAGCCAGACTCCCAGGGAGTAACACCCAGCGAGTTGCTTGGCTTCTCTGGGCCTCAGTTTCCCCATGTACAGCTTATTTGAGTTGGGACCTATATGACAACTATACAGTTGTTAGTTCTGGATAGTTATGCTGGGCTGGGAGTCTGGCAGGTAAGGAAGGTACCTAGGAAATCCACCTGTAGGTACACAGTGTTAGACAGGCAGAAGAGGCAGTCTTTAGCTCCAGGGCCCAAAGCCATGTGGCTCTGGAAGGGCCTGGTTCCATAGTCCTGGGGGCCACAGAGGGAAGGGACACTGTTCTTTTGGGCTCCAATCTGCACCCCAGCAGTATCTAGGAGTTAGCCTCTCAAGTCAGGGAGTGGGAGGAAGACTCAAGGCGGCAGGGAAAAGAGGCTCTTTCTTCCTTGCCCAGGCCAAATGAAAGCTCCTGGTCCTAGCCCTTGCACTCCTAGGCCTGGTCCTCACTAAAGAAGACTTTAATTCTACCCAAAGGCCCCTCCCTGCAAATGGAAAGGCTTCACCCCCAAGTCAGTCTGGGAGGGAGGGACAAGGTCTGTCCATCCCCAGCAAGCCGGGCTTAGGCTGTAGTGGTCAGTGGACATTCGTGGCCCCTAGGACCCCAGGACAAATGTCCTGGAAAGTATAGGAAGTAGAAGATGGGCCTTTGACTGGAGGAGTCCTGGGAAAAGAAGGGAAAGAAGGAGGTGATAGCAATTTCTGACCAAGTAGGAGAGTCCCTGGCACAAGTCACTTCTCCCTTCCTCTCAACCCTTGCCCCTGGAGATCCCCTACCCAGGGGGCCCAGAGGGCAGGCTCAGGGACCTGCTCAGCCATAGCTGCTGGCATGGGAAGGGACAGGACTTCCAGGACCTCTGCTTCTGGCTTTTCACTGGGGCTGATCTTTTCCGCCTTTGCCCTATCTTTTCCTCCCGGGCCAGCCTGAGGGCAGAGGGCAAGGCCGAGAGAGGCACTTTTTTTTGGCAGGTAAGCATAGCCTAATTGAAAGAGGCCAGGCCAGCCTTGTGCCAGGCTTGCAATCGGCTCCTGGTCCTGATGGCCTGGTGCCTGGGGCCAGTGTGCTTCTGTTGGTGTGAGAAGAGTGGAGCAACCCTCCTCCTTCCCTTTCACCTCTATTCCCTGGGGGCTGCAGGAACAGCTTCTGGGTAGGGGCTCTTCCTTCTCTAATGAAAGGCATCATTGGGGACCCAAGGCTGTCTTTGCTTTCATCAGCTCGGCCTTTGGGACTAGGTGTGCTGGACTTGGGATGTGGGGAGCTCTGGGGAGGAAAGCCAGTCTCTTTCCCAGGAAACTCCCAGGTTAACGCACAGGCTCTGTACCCCTGTCCACCAAACTTGGAAAACAAAATGCACATCCCATGTATCAAGATGGTGTATCCCACCCACCACATTTTATCTGAACAAGATGCAGGCCACTAGTTAAACTATGACACAGTGCCTTCTTGCTCCTGGCTGCAAGGGACGTTGTGATTTCAGCGAGGCAAGAGAATGTGGAAAATGTGTCAGAGAATTGAACGCAAGCTCAAAACATTTCATCAACATCGCTCTTGCACACATTCTTCTTTCTCACAGCAAACCGTGTTTACTCAGAGTTTCATGGAATCGGGCACTGGAGAGCCAACAGCACGGTTCCTGGTTTACAGCAAACGGTGTAGAACCACACTCATGTCTGTGTGTGCACACACACACGTGAGTGCCCTCAGAGACTGGAGCAGTTGTGAGCCGCCTGACACACTCTGTGTGCTCTCGGCTGCCGAACTCCCTGGGGACCTGCACCTGCCTACCCGTTGCTTCTGCAGTTTTAGGTACACAGGTTTTATCCGTGCACGGGAGTCTGTTTTATTTCATTTTTTATCATCCACTTGACACCTGCTGGGAAGAGGGAATCTCCGCTGAAGGATTGCTTCCTTCACATCTGCTGTGGTCATGTCTGGGAGAGATTGTCTCGATCCATGACTGATGGCGAGGGTCCAGCCCGCTGTAGGTGGCACCAGCCCACGTGGGCAGGTGGGCCTGGGCTGTATAAGGAAGTGAGGTGAGCAGAACCACCTTGGATTCTGCCTCAACCTCTGGCCTCAAGTTCCTGTCCAGACTTCTGCTGATGGGCTGTAACCAGTGGCTGAAATGAGTTCTCCTTCTTGCTTTTGGAGATAGTGTTTATCACAGCGAGAGACAGCAGATTAAGACGGTGTGATTCAAATCTTGCCATGTTCAGAGGTCTCTGAGAACTTGAGGGGTGGGAGGCAGAGGGGCCAGGCAAGTGTAGGAGGCAGCTTAGAGGTGAAATCAGTGGCATAGTTAGGACCTTTGGAAAAGCCAGGGCTGGGGGTTGGGAAGCCAGGTTCTGGCCTCATTCTTCAGTTAATTAATTATTCAACCCATCAGTAAGCACCTGGAAAATCATGGCCTCTGAATCCCCCCCCTTTAGTATCCCCAACCAGTCTGGCCTTTTCTATTAGAAGTGCCCTGGCTCAGCTGCTGCAGGTGGCAGGCACATCTGAGGGAGACTGGCACAGGACATAGCCCTACCCTTTAGCAGTCTCTCTCTCTATATATACACACACACACATACATACATAAATATATACATACATACAAACATATACACACACATACTAGGGATTACATATTAGGCCTTCCTCAAGTTAGGCAAATGGTCTACCATCCTCAGCTCCTTTTTAAAAAATACTTTTAGGGGCTGGAGAGATGGCTCAGTGGTTGGGAGCGCTAACTGCTCTTCCAGAGGACCCAGGTTCGATGCCCAGCACCCACATGGCAGCTCACAACTGTCTGAAGATCCATTTACAGGGGATCTGACACCTTCACACCAATGCACATAAAATAAACCATAAAAATATATTAAAAAATAAAAAATACTTTTAAAAATACTTTTTATAGCTCTGGGCGGTGGCAGTGCATGCCTTTAATTCCAGCACTTGGGAGTCAGAGGCAGGCGGATCTCTGTGTGTTCTGATCTATAGTGAGTTTCAGGACAGCTAAGGATACACAGAGAAACCCTGTCTTCATTAAAAAACCAAACTAAACAAACAAACAAACAACCCAACCAACTAACCAAACCAAACAAACAAACACCCAAAATACTCAAATAAACAAAACAAAACAAAACAAAAGAACCAAACTTTTTGAGACAGGACCTAAGTTGTCTAAGCTGACCTTGCTCTACGGCTCAGGTAGGGTTTGGACTTTGGATCTTACCGCCGCAGCTTCCTAAGCATCTTAGCTGATGGGCCTGTGCCACCAGGTGTGGCCTAGGATTCTCTCTCACCTGTGGTTCAGTCTGTCTTGGCCGGATCCCAGCTGTGAAAGAATAGCTCACCTGTCTCTAGGACTCTGTGTCCCTGACTTGAATTCCTAACCTTTACCGCAGCCTATTGAGGCACTGTGATGGACAATGGGGTGGCCCTGCCCTAAGAGCCCTCTTAGTCTGCCTTGTTATATCTTCAGCATTTTCCTCTTGCTTCAGCTCCGGCCTCTCTAGTGGGACAGACTGCGACACCCCCCTGAAGGGGCTGTGCTGTGCAGTGAGCTCTTGGTGAAGGGCCCTGTTCCTCCAACCCCACACTTACAACACTGCGCACGCATCAGGACAGACTGCGACACCCCCCTGAAGGGGCTGTGCTGTGCAGTGAGCTCTTGGTGAAGGGCCCTGTTCCTCCAACCCCACACTTACAACACTGCGCACGCATCAGGCAGGCTTATGGTTGTTTATTGTTTCACTGCAGACCCCAAGGGCCCAGGCCTCTCCAACACCCAGAACCGAGTTGTCCTGTCCCGTCCCTGGCTTTCCAAGAACAGGCTCCATCAAACACACACAGTTGTGAAACCTCCCTACTGGGCTCTCCAAGGGATGAGGCCATTTGTGGGCTGAATGGGCTGCTGAGGGCTGCCAAGGGTCAGACCCTGGACCGGGGTGTGCTGGGAGTCAGGGCAGGGCTCCGGGCAGTCACCACCCTATGGCCTCGGGGCGGGGGATGGACTTGGGCCCCTCCTGTTGCTCTTCTGTTTCCTTCACTCTGGAGAGAAAGGCTGTGGAGCTGAAGACAGAAGAGGCTATGGGACCAGTGGACCCAGTGCAAATGAGAATGTTAGTCTCTTGTTGGACCATGTTGGATCAAGTGTGGAAGCCTGCTGATCCCAGGCTCTGTTTAGCTGCACAGGTCACTCACGGTCTCACACTGCTGATTGAGGGGGCGTCTGAGCCAAGAAGGTGCAGACCTGCTGTAGTCACTGTCACTTTGGATGGCAGCATCGTCACCAGGATGAAGTAGGGCCCTCTGTCCATAACTTATCCATGCTCTGCCATTCTAGGCAGGCCTTGCTTCAGCCTCATGTCTGGCTTTGGCTCTATCCTTGGCCTGTCCACAGGTCTTGCCTTCGTTGTTCAGTCTTGAGCCTCCAGAAAGGCCCTCTGCCCCTACCCATCAGCCCGGTTTTGGGAAGCTTTCCTACATAGTTTAGGCAGTTCCAGTCACTACCTCATTCCACATTTCCAGCCCCACTAGGGTTTTTGTTCTAGCTGTTTTCTATATGTTCCCCCAGTGAGAGACCAGCCTTCTTTCCTTCTTTATGGTATCCTCAACAGAACAGAAACTCCTCGAACACAGGACAGACTCTCTTCAGACTAGGCTATTCCAGGATTGTGGAATTGGATGTCTTTCTTGGGGCTTCCCTCTGCACTAGAGAGAGACGCTATCTCTCCCTCACCCTCATCCAGGTCTGCATTGTGTATATTCACTTGGGGTTTGGTCCTGGTTGCCCTCAGCCCTCCTGGTACTTTACTGGTCAGTGGCAACAGGTTTTCTGAGTGAGGTAGTTGGGGGAGAGGGAACTAGGAAGTGGGTGGGAGATCAGTGTGACACCAAACAGAGCCTTAAAGGACAGTCCCCCACCTCCTTGAGCCTCCTTGGGCGTGGGGAGTCCACATGGGGAAAGCCGCCACTGAGCTGAGATTAGACACCAAACAGAGGCTGGTCACTCAGGCAGGGTGTGTGACATTTGTGTGACATTTGGTCCTGCCTGGGAGAGGGGAGGGAACGGAAGGAATATCCTGACTCAGCAGTTGCCCCCTCCCAACTCAAATGGAGCTTGGGGGAGGGCTGACTGCTGAGAAGATGCAGATGGTGGTCCCCCTCCCGCTCCCGTGCCCCTGGGTTGTTTGGAGAGGAGGCCTGGGCACTGAATTCTCCCCAGAGATACTAGGGAGGGCGGGAAATGATTGTAGAGGGGGACACAAGGGGGTCTTCTGACACTGCCAAGACTAAGCGCCAGTGACAAGCAAAGGACTGTCCATCAAAGAAGAGGACTATTGCTTTGTGAGATAGTTTGGGACAGTAAGGGGATGTCCTATCCGACCGTGTGTGTTGGGGGATGGGGGTCTTTGGGGAGGAAGAGTTTCAGAGGGAGCTGTGGTCACTGGCAAAGGTAGATGGTAGCTTGCTTGGGCAGAGTCCCGGCACCTCTCCAGAACTTGGTTTCAGGCCTCATTAAGGCAGGGACAGCTCATAACATCTCTTAATTGCCTGGCAGCCCCTCCACAGGGCTGGGCACACTCGGGCACTCTGCCCAAGCTTAAGTGTGAGCATGGTTAAATTATTTTTTAAGTCAATCTTGTCATATTAGATGCCCCCAGTTAAATTTAATCGTGATCCCAACTATTTGTTACACCGTTCTTGTGCCTTCCCCAGACTTGGTAGGTATACGCTTACGTAAGACTGACTTATGTAAACTCAGCCCTGATGCAGGCTTGCCAGGAGCCTGGGAGAGTAGTGAGTGGCACACACATGCCAGCCGCCTATGCTCTACAGTAACCCTTGCTCACAACAAGGGAGAGCTCACAACACCCTCGTTAGGCAGGTCTTCATGCTCTCCCCTCGGTCGACATGGCAGATACCTGCCTCATTTATCCTCTGATGCAAAATGATCCTCACTTATATAAAAAACGACTTATGTAAGACCTACCAGGATAGAATACTCACAGGATTCGGGGACTGTGGAGTGTGTGCATGCATGTGTGCACATGTGTGCACATTAGCTGCATCCATGTAGGGATTCTCCCCCTTCTCTTGTGTACGTGATTGTACACATCCATGCGCACGGAGGTCAGAAGTCTCTGTCAGTTGCTCTACACCTTAATTTTGAGACAGGATTACTTGTAGACTCTGGATAGACTGGCTTGGTGAGCTAGCTCTCAGAGTCTTCCTGTCTGCAACCCTAGGATGACAGTCACATGCCAGGGCATCCAGCTTTTTTTTTTTTTTTCTTTTTGGTTTTTCGAGACAGGATTTCTCTGTGGTTTTGGAGCCTGCGCTGGAACTAGCTCTTGTAGACCAGGCTGGTCTTGAACTCACAAAGATCCGCCTGCCTCTGTCTCCGGAGTGCTGGGATTAAAGGCGTGCGCCACCACTGCCTGGCGGGCATCCAGCTTTTACATGGGTTCTGGGAACTAAACACAGGTCCTCGTGCTTTTTGTGGCAAGCACTTTATTGACTGAGTCACCTCCCTGTCCCTCTTCTTCTTCTTCTTCTTTTTTTTTTTTTTTGAGACACTTAGCCAAGGCCTTGAACTCTTGATCCTCCTACTTCTATCTGCAGAGTGCTGGGATTACAAACCTGCACCAAAACACCAGAATTCCCAGTTATTTGCAGCTAGACAACCCCATTTTAACAGTAAACACCTTCAGAAAAGTCTAAAAGACAGTGGCCACACAGTGGTAAACTGAAGAAATATCTGTGATACAAGATCTGAAGTGAGGCATAATTTGAAATGAAATTGCATAGTATTAATCTCCATAGTGCCTATTTGATTTTGCAATAACAATCCCAAATCTACACAGACGTGCTTTCACTTAGCTGTGTGAGTCGAGATGTTCATTCCAACACCGTAATTTGGAGTGGAAGAACTAGGGTTCACGGAGGGGCTTGTCTCTTATCTGGGTGATATGATTTCACAGGAAGCATGTATGTGTGTGGGGAACAGGCGAGGGGGCATGGCAGAACACAGTCATTTGCTGGGAACACTTGAGGGAAAGGTGGGGGTAAGGAAGAGCCGTGCTACCCGTTTCCAGTGTGTAGGTGCTTGCCCTAGAGTTCTCCCTGAGGGGTGAGAGGAGGCTGAAGAGGCAGGCAGGGCCACATTGCTGCTGCACTGATTCTCAGAGCGGGAACCAAGGCTTCTGGGAGGCTCTTCCTGGGTTGGGATCCCTTCCGCTGCCATTACTGACCCATCTCCTCTTTGTTTTTCTCTAGCTGAAAAAAAAAAAAAGACCTGAGCACAGAGCAGTTGCAGGTCTTCAATATGCACTCCCAGGGATCTTTCCCCCAGACCCCAGATCTTAGGAGTCCCAGAAGGGCTGTGGGAATTAGGAGGCAGGATATGTAAAATCAGGGCCTGGCGGGGCAGAAGTGGAGGGCTGGGGCCCATTCCCATTCCCTGGCCTCTTCTCTTCTTGGGGGGTGAGGAATGGTCAGTTGGAGGCGTCCCTGAGTCTCTGCAGCACCCTCCATGGGGCTCCTCTGAGGGAGCCCTTGTGAGCAGGGGCCAGGAGCAGGGGACAGGGGGCAGGGGGCAGGGTGCTCTTTAATTTCTTGTTAGTGATAACAGCTGGAGAGCTGCAGCAATTACAGAGGAAGACTCCCCCAGGATGCCAGAGAGCCCCACACCCCCACCAGAGCTGCGCATGGCTCCCTCCCTTCCTCCCTTTCCATCACTGGCCTCCCCTCTTGGGGCCCAGGAAGCTGTGGACTACAGTTTGGAGGGACAGAGGGATGTGAGTGGCTTCCCTCCTGGGATTTCAGTGGGGAGTACAGCACAAACTGAGTAGGGGGACTGGAATCTGGAAGCAACCTCCCCTCCCCCTTCTTGCCACCAAGCCTTTGTGGGTGCTCTGACCTTCCCTTTGGCACTGGTATTGAGGACTGTGCCCTAACAATGACAAAAGGCAGCAAGCTGTCATAGCTCACACTTGTCACACGGGCACTAGGGACACTAAGCTGGAGGACTGTCGTGAGTTGTAGCCTAACTCAGGCTATGCAATGGATTCCAGGCTAGTCTAAGCCACAGTGTGAAGGTCTGTCTCAAAAGCAGTGAGTGACTGGGTTGGGGGCATGGTGGTTCAGTAGGCTAAGAGCTTGGTGAGTGTGTGCATGAGTTTGGATGCCTAACACCCACATAAGTGCAGTACTGGGGCAGTGTATGTGCATGCATCCACATGTAAGTGGCCACAGAGAGCTTGCTGGGCAGGCAGTTAGCAGAAATGACATGCTTTGGGAAATGAAAGAGGAAGACAGCCAACATCAGTGTCTTGCCTCTGTGTGTTTGTGCATGGGTCGCACCACCAATGGGATCTGCTGCCTACGTGAAAGGTGGGAGAGGGAAGAACTGAGGACCAAGTTAGTTAGCAAGGGACTTGGGAGATGGTGACAGCAGAGATGGAAGCCTGCTGGAGCTGTGCTTGTGGAAGGTGGTGAGTTCTGCTGTGTGCAGAAGGTTGAGGCAGGACGATGTTAAGTTCAAGGTCAGCCTGGATTATGTAGAGAATTCAAGGCTGTCTTGAGCTACGTAGAGAGACCAAGTTGGCCAGAAAATTCAATCAATCTCTTTCTCCTTTTCTTCCTTTTCATCCCAGTTGTTCTCTTTTTTCCTCCCTCCCTCCCTCCCTTCCTTTCTTCTTCCTCTTATTCCTCTTCCCCTCATCCTACCTTTTGAAAAATATTTACTTTATCTCTGTCTGTGTGTTTGTGTGCTTGCGCACATGTGTGTGCCTGCCTGAGTATATTGTGTGCACCATGTGTGTAGTGCCCATGGAGGCCAGAAGAGGGCATCAGAGCTGCTGAAACTGGGGTTACAGATGGTGGTGAGCCACTATGTGGGTGTGGAAATCAAACCCTGGCCTGAAAGAGCAATAGGTGCTCTGAACCAGTGAGTCCTCCCCAGTCCTCTTTCTTCCTACAGGATCTCACGTTGGCCTTCTGAGTTCTGGATTACAAGACAATGCAGCCACACCTCACATGAGATTTGAGTTTTGCTTAAAGAACTTACTATTTATTCAAATATCAGCACTCCTTCATGGTCTTCAGAGGTTGAGCAATTTTTCCAATTAACTTGCCTTTGGTCAAAAGCTTTGGGCTGTTGTAGACACATAGACCATTCTGGGAGCTTTTCATCGATGTGGGAGGACATTAAAACAAAACTCACTTTTGTTGCTGTTGTTGTTTTTTAGACTGGGTCTCTCTGTAGCCTTGGCTGTCCTGGAACTCACTCTGTAGACCAGGCTGGCCTTGAACTCATAGAGATCCACCTGCCTCTGCCTCCCGAGTGCTGGGATTGAAGGCGTGCACCGCTGTTGCCCAGCCTAACAAAAGTCACTTTTACAAGTTGTAAGAATGCTAAAGAGACTTCTTGGGGGTTGGAGGGGTTCAGTTCCCAGCACCCTCAGCAGATGACTCACAATTGCCAGTGACTCCTGTCCCTGGGGACCTTCTTGGGTACCCATACACATGTGGCAGCGATGCATTATATACACATAAATTAAACTAAAAATCTTTTAAAAATTACAGGTGCCTGAGGCTTCTCGGTCTGTTAGTTTCTGCTGTGAAAGAGATGAGCCCAATCTCGGTTCATGTAACAGTCCTGTGCGCTAGAAGTCTGGCATCCTGCAACTGGGCTTTCCCATCAGGGTCTCACAAGGCTGACATCAAGGTTCAGACTGGACAGACTTTTTGTCTGGCGGCTCAGAGGGGAAACCCACTTCTGAGCTTCCCTTCCTCACCTGCTCTGGGGATTAAACTCCAGGCCTGGCTAGTGGTAGGCATGTTCTCTGCAGCCTCAACCTTTAAGGTCATTCCTCTGGGTGGGTGCAGCTCTTTGCAGGCTGGAGCTGTTTGCCTACTGGCTCCCAGCCAGAGCTGCCTGCTGCTCCTAAAAGCCATCTCCATCTCTGCCACATGCCCCTCCATCTAGAAGTCAACAGGGCAGTGGCATCTGTGCCATCAGACTCCCCACTTGTACTTCCTCTCCTTTAAACAGCGACAGCTCTGACCTTCCAGGACAGATTCCCTCTCCCAGGTCTCACGATGTAACCCTAGCCCGTTTAGAAAGCAGGTAGTCCTTGAACTTAGAGATCGACTTGCCTGTCTCTGGAGTGCTGGAGTTAAAGGCACGCACCACATTCCTGGCTCACACTGTTACTCAGTTGGACCACATAAAGCAAGCTCACCTCAGGAGAGAACTGATAAGGGTAGCAACCCTTTTTATAATCTTAGGACTACGTCCTTATCAGTTCTCTCCTGAGGTGAGCTTGTGGAAGGTGGTGAGTTCTGCTGTGTGCAGAAGGTTGATTTTGTAGGACTGTCTTAGAATTCTACCTGCCACACTTAGAACTAAATATTGAATTTCACAGTGGCTTTTCAAGACTTGTTTTTTTGAGACAGGTTTGTGTGTGTGTGGGTTTGTGTGTGTGTGTGTTTGTGTGTGTGTGTGTGGTGTGTGTGTGTGTAGCCTTAGCTGTTCTGGAACTAGTTCTGTAGACCAGGCTGGCCTCAAACTCACAGAGATTCGCCTGGGATTAAAGGAGTGCGCCACCACCGAAAGACTTGATGTATTTGACCCTGCATTACCTCACTACTCTCCTCAGTCATTTAGACATTTTTTCCCCTTTTGGTTTTATGAAACAGGGTTTCTCTATAGCTTTGGAGGCTGTCCTGGAACTAGTTCTGGCCTCGAACTCCCAGAGATCCGCCTGCCTCTGCCTCCCGAGTGCTGGGATTAAAGGCATGCGCCACTACCACCCGGCTTTTAGACATTCTTTAAAAGAATTTTTTATTTTATTTTTATTTTTGATTATGTGTATGTGTGTGTGTCTGTGCCAGGATATATGTACCGGAGTGCAGTCTTCCTGGGGTTACAGGTGGTTCCGAGCTGTCCAATGTGGGCACTAGGAACTGAAATCAGGTCCTCTGCAGAGGCTCCTGAGCACAGAGCAGTCAGTCTCTCCGGCCATGAGAAGAAGAAGAAGAGGGGGAGGAGGAGGAGAAGGAGGAGAAAAGAGCTAGGCATGGTGGCACCTTTAATCCTAGCACTCCAGAGGCAGAGACTGATGGATCTCTGTGAGTTTGAGGCCAGTCTGGTCAAAATCGTGAGTTTCGGGCTAGCCAGGAGTACATAGTCAGACCTTGTCTTTTGAGTGTTTGCATGCATGCACACACACTCACATACACATGCCAGACATACACATAAAAAATGAATGAATGAATAAGTGAGAAGAAAAAGTTACGCGACTCTGTGCCGCCAGCACTGTTCATTCCCGTCACTCTTTCAGAAGGGGCTGGGATTGCCTGCTTCTGGCCTGCTGGAGTCTAGGCTGTAGGTTGCATGGTTGTGAATTCCCCACTACAGTTCCATGCTCTGAGCATGCCCCTCCCCTCCTACCTACAAACCAAAACCAAATGAAAGCAAGGTTGAGAAAGCCTTTGCTTTAGCACGGTTTCAGGGTGAAGCGGAAGCTGATGCAGGTGTTCAAACTATGTTTTCCTGGAAGTCTTCACTATTATTAGAGAATTTGACTATTACCAGCTCAACATAGTCGTACTGAAAACTAAAAACAGCTCTGCTCTGGGCTTGCATCACTGGGGAGAGCGCCATCTCCAGCACAGGTGCCCGTAGGCACACACTCATTGTGTTTAGGAATCAGTGAGCAAACAAATGAGCAAACGGGTGACCTTCGGAGGAGGGATGCAGAGGCAAGAGGATCTCCGTGAGTTCGAGGCTATCATAATCTATATAACTAGTTCCTGGCCAGCAAGGGCTACATAATGAAATCCTCTAAAATAGAGTCCTAGGCTGGTGAGACGGCTCAGTAGGAAACATACAGCCTGCCGAGGCCGAGGATGGCCTGACTTCCGTCACTCTGATCTCCACAAGTGTGCAATGGCACAAACACACACACGCACACACACATACACACACACATATATACACACATACACAGACACACACACATACACACACAGACACACACATATATACACACAGACACACACACATACACACACAGACACACACAGACACACACA
>JAQHUG010000041.1:2203528-2235304 GCA_028555095.1 Dicrostonyx torquatus
ACACACAGACACACACAGACACACACACAGACACACACACATACACACACATACACACACATATATACACACAGACACACACACAGACACACATACAGACACACACACACACACACACACACACACACACACCCTGCACATATTTTTAGGTCAGCCTTGGCTACATGAAACCCTTCTCGAAAAAAACTCCTAAAGAACCAGAAACAAAAACCAATTACCAGGCCTCCATGATACCAACCAAGGCGTCAGCCCTGGGAACTCAACAGGATGTGGAAATAACCAAAAGTTATCTAGTGCCAAGCCATGTGACTGGGCAACTGAGCAAGTGGGGTAGGTAATAATAGAACTTTTTTTTTTTTTTGGTCTTAAACAAGGTGTGGCACCAAATTGTGAGATGGATTTCCTTGTTTGGTGTAGACTAAGTCTGAGGTCAAATCACAATAAGAAGATAAAAAAATGTTTTCAGCCAAGTTGATTTCTTTGGCCTAGGCACTGTTGGTAACTCCACCTGTGAGATTGATTGATTTTGCCTGTGTTTGTTTTGAGAGTGAAGCCACAGAGGGGGCCTTCAGTCTCAGAATGATGAAGCTGAAGCTGGCTATGGTGTACACCTGTGGTCCCAGCCAGGGGTGGGGGTGGGAGAGCTGAGGGAGAACAGCGAGTTCCAGACCTGGGTCCTAGAGGTTGAGAGGAAAAAGACGCTGTGTAGCTCCATGACCAGCTGACGTGTCACTGTCTACAGCCCAAGATGTACGATGCTCACACTATGCCAGCATGCACTTTATTTTATATTTACTTATTATTTTTTCATTACATTTTTATTTATTTTGTGTGTGGGCATGTTTGTCACAGTGCGTACATCCCGGGCCCAGAAGACGACTTTCGGAGGTTGGTCCTCTCCTCTCACCCACGTGGAGCTCAGGAATTGGATTCATGTCACCACAGCCACGTCACCTCATGGAGTACAGACCACACCGTGTGAGCCCTCAGTCTTTATGAATCAGGATCTTGTGTAGCTGGCTGTATTCTATGGAGCCCATGCTGGCCTTAAATTCCCGGTTCTCCTGCCTCAGTCTTCCCAAGGGCTGCTATTAAGGCCATGAGCCACCACACGGGTGGGCCCATAACTACATGAGCCCCACTAGCACCACTGAGCCACTGCAGGAGGAGCACAGTGTTTAGACCCATGAATTCTAACACAGAGACGAGACCGGGGCAAAGGTGAATGGAGGAGATGGGGAATGGGCACCCATGAAATCAGCCAGTCCGGGGGGGGGGCGGGCGGGCTGGGAGTTATTCTGACATTTTTCTTTTGGCTTTTTGAGGTGGGGGGCAGCATCCAGCTCCCAAACAAAACACATGGAGTCTTATTCTTTCTTATAATGGCCTGGCTTTAGCTTGGCTTGTTTCTTGCCAACTTTTTTTTTTTTAAATGTAAGCTAACCCATCTACCTTTGACCCTGGACCTTTCCTTCTCTTACTTCTGTATATCTTACTTTCCTTCTTACTTCGTGGCTGGCCGGGTGCCTGGCCGGGTGTTCCCTCATGTCCTTCTCTCCTCTTATTCTCTTGTTGCTCCCTTTTCCTTGTTTCTCCTTCTATCCTTTCTGCCCACCAGCCCCACCTGTCCTTGCTTCTGCCTTGCTATTGGCCATTCAGCTCCTTATTAGACCATCAGGCATTTTAGACAGGCAAAGAATCACAGAGTTAAATGCAGCATAAACAAAGCCACACAGCTCAAAATAATATTCCCCAACATTACTCCATGTGCTACCGTCCCCAATTATCCGAGAGACCTCACTTTCAGTTAACCACCATCATGGCTCAGACCATCCAGCAGTGGCCATTTGATGTACTCCGTCTCATCATCTAGGCACCGTGTCCTCACTTTGCAAGGCCGCAGCCAGAAGGACGACTACTGCACAGGAGGGCGGGGACAGAGCACAGCTTTCATTCCATACTGCCACATAAGCGTTCTATTGTATTGTTAGCTGTTGGTAATTTCATACTCTAATTTCTTTGTGTGTGCATGCATTGCATATTCTTGTGTATGCAGGTACATCTATGTGTGTGGCTTTGCATGCGTGTGTATGTGCATGTATGTGTAGAGGCCAGAGGTCAGCTTTGGGTATTGTCTTTCAGAAATTGATGATCACTTTTGTGTGTGTGTGTGTGTGTGTGTGTGTGTGTGTGTGTGTGTATGTTTTCAAGTCAGGATTTCTCTATGTAATAGCCCTGGCTGTCCTGGAACTCACTTTGTAGATCAGGCTGGCCTCGAACTCACAGAGATCTGCCTGCCTCTGCCTCCCTAGTGCTGAATTAAAGGCACACACCATTAAGTCCATCTGTGTGTGTGTGTGTGTTTTGAAAGCACCAATTTTAAACATTTAATTTTTTTGTGTGTATTATGTGTGGTATGTGCAATGTGTGTATATTGTATATATAATGTGTGTGCAGTGTGTGTGGTATGTATGTAGTGTGTGATATGTGTGTCTTGTATATTCAGGTGTGCACAGGTGTGATGTGGTAGTCAGAAGTCTTCCTTGACTTCTCTCCTGTTTTATATTTTGAGACAGGGTCTCTCACTGAATCTCATTAATTCAGCGAGGCTGTCTGGCCAATGGACTTCAGGGGTCTGTTTGTGTCTGCATCTCTTCCCCATCTGCCATCATGTTGGGAGTTTTACATGTGTTCTGGAAAGATCTGAGCTCTGAAACATCCCCTTAGTTCCAAGCTTGTTTTTTGAGGTTTTCCCATTGGTCATTCAGCTTCAGGGGTCCTCCTGTCTTTGCTGTCATTGGGATTACAGGCACATAGTTTTGGTTTTTCATGCTCATCATCGTTTTTCATCCTCATCATTGAGGTTTTGCCTGCATGGATTTCCATGTGAGGATGTCGGATCATCTAGAACTGGAGTTACAGACAGTTGTGAGCAGCCATGTGGGTCCTCTGGAAGAGCAGCCAGTGCTCTTAACTGCGGAGCCATCTCCCCAGTCCCTGACAGTCATTTTTTAATATGGGTTTTGAGTTCTAACTCTAGCTTAGCACCTGCATTGCCGACTGAGCTAGCTCCCCAGCACACTCAGTCTAATTTCTAAAGCAAGCTTGATTGTAGGCTTTTACAAGTAGGAAGTACCTTGCACCTGCTGGATTTCAGACATTCACTGGAGTCTAAGAATGTGCCCTTGGGGGCAAGAGTTACTGCTTAAATATTGCTAGTTGACCAATCATTTAGTGACCAAAAAGTTGTTAACTTGTCAACAAACAACGGTACAATTAAGCTGTAGATAGTATCAATAGGAACATAATTGCTTTTTCTGATCACCAGAGGAGGGAATTTTTTTTTGTTTTATTTTTCTAGACAGGGTTTCTCTGTTGCTTTAGAACCTGTCCTGGAACTAGCTCTTATAGACCAGGCTGGTCTCGAACTCAGAAATCCGCCTGCCTCTGCCTCCCGAGTGCTGGGATTAAAGGCATGCGCCACCACCGCCCGGCAGGAAATGTTTTTAAAAAGATTTACTTGTATGTGTATGGACATTTTGTCTGCATGTGTATCTGTGCGCCACATGTATGCCTGATGCCCAAGGAAGCATCAAGGGGGTGTTTGTTCTCCCAGAACTGTAGGTACAGACAGTTGTAAGCCCCCAAGTGGGTGATAGGAACTGAACCAGGATCTTTTGGAAGATTTATTTTCCTATCTTTCTAGCTCCTGGAATATCCCGCCCCCCAATTTGGAATATTTCCAACTATTTGTTAGAAAATGTTGTGACCCCTGGTAATGGAAGACCACTTGAGTGACATTTTCTGGTTCTGGGGTGACTAAAACTCTGGTCACACTTTAAATAGTGTGAGTGTGATGGGGTTTGAGGCCCTCTGCACTTCAACTGGAAACCCTGAAAACAACCGACCAGAGTTCTGGTGTCTGCTTGCTTCCTCCAGCACAGAAAAGAATGTCTGGTTTGTTGGTCGTTTGAAGTACTGAGGACCCAACCTAGGAGTTCACACCTGCTGGGCAAGTGCCAAGCTGCAGCCTGATAATTTGTTCTTTATCAGAGTCACGGTGGCTCAGTATGTCACCTTTGGAGTCAGAAAGATCTGTGTGTACTGGTGCTTCTTTGACCTTAGACAAGTTACTTTCTCTGCCTTAGCGTTTGGCTTCGGACTGTCTCCTACTTTCCAGGGTTATCAGGTGTTTGTAGTTACTTCCTCTAATTTGACAGTTACGTAGTTAAGCCTCAGGGTATTCTAAAAAGAGGCAAAACTTTCTCTCCGGCTGCAGGGCAACTTGTTAAGATTCAGGAAGCAAACAACTCAATAGTCTCCAGAAGTCCCTGAAATGGACCAGCTACATTAGGCTCCTCCCTCCCCAAGCTTATATAAGCAATAAGGGTTGCTAAGCAAATCTGCCTAGAATATTCTCTGACCAGACCAGCTACCTGAGTGACAGACCAGCTAGCTGAGTGTTCTGGAAACAGGCTAGATCAAGTGGAAGAGACACTGCCCAGACCTGCTGAGGTACCTGGGGACTGCGCAGTGGGCACGGGGTTCCAGCTTCATGAGCCTCATATGCTGGCGTGGAGTCTTTGAACCATTTCTTCTCCTGTAACCCTTCACCCATACTCCTGGGAGTAACCCCAATGAATCTCATAGGTTCCCCTAGTTTTACTTTGGTGGTATCTGGACTTCGGTCTGTTGTTGGCTTCCTACCTGGGGCGAGTAGACATTTGTTCATGGCTCCCTAGGAATCCCATCACACAACACATGCTGACTAATGAGAGACTGCTTCTGCCCAGTAGGGATGCAATTAAAGGCAGTAGCTGCCATACTGTTGTGCCCACTCACAGGATGCAGAGCTGGAGGGTGGCTTGGTGGTAGAGTGTTTGGTAGAAGAGGGCCTTGGTCTCCTCCCTGCAAAAAACAAACAGAATAAAAAAAGCTCCCTAGCACATTGTAGTGGAACATTCCTAAAATTCTAGCACTTGGGAGGTTGATGCAGGAGGATCATCAAAGTCAGCCTTCCATAGGGAAAGCTTTAACTCACATGGTCTTTTCCTAGCAAAAGCCCGTCCCTCTTTGGGCCCCCTACAGTCCAGGCTAGCTCTCTGGTCCATGGACCCCCCAGGAATCTCCTGTCTTAGCCCTGACCCTTCATACTTTTCTGTCCCGAGAAGGTCAGTCTGGATAGACAGCTTCCTGCAAGGTGTGCCTTCCCAGGGCCCAGGGGCCTATGCACAGAGGCATCAGTACATGCCCAGGGGCAAGAAGCTCAACACTGCTCTCCAGCACCCTCTAGAGGCTCGGGGTGTCAGCGGGTGAAGCTTGCAGGATGGGGTTTGCAGAGACTGCCCCAAAAGGCTCCATGGTTAGGTGATTGCCACATCTGAAGCACCTGAGAAGGCTGTCCTGTGGGCTTAGGCGCAAGCTGAGAGCCATACGGTTGTCAGGGTGAGGTGGGCCAGAGTAGCCTCACGTTTAGTCCTTCTGGCTCCTTTCCCCCCACCTTTGACACCCCGCTCAGCCTTTCCAGCCCAACCCTGAGCTCAGGCTGGCTGGGGTCATCTGTCTTTAACAGTGTCTCTGAGCTTGTGGCTTATGCTTCTGTTTCCAGGTGAAGCCTCAGGCTGTGCTCTAAGGAAGACTTGTGGTACTGACAGTGGGACTGTGGATGCCCAGCGTGGGGTTCTTCTCATCTTCCCCATCAGGAAAGGTCCTCTCCACTTAACAACCTTCTCATCCAGTGCCCACCCTCCCCTCAGATTGCTGCCCTCTCTCTGCTCACCTACCCTGAAGCATTCCTGCTCCCATCTCAGCTTTGTCGGGGGGCGGGGCAGAGCCCCTGCCTAACATTTTCCCCAAAGGTGGGGAGCTGATGGCTTACCTTGCCTCCTCCTTTGGGTCCCCTCTTTGCATTTCATCTTGGCTCTTGAATGGGCCTAGGAGTGTCTAGATAAACATCCTCCGGGGAGTGTCCCATAAACCCTGCAGACAAAATGAGTTTGGGAGGACTCTGCCTGTCTAACTTCAGTCCTTCCTGCATTTCTTGCTGTTGACTGGTGGCAGCAGACAAACTCAGGCTGTTGTTCAGAAAGTTGGTGGAAGGGACTGTTCCGTATCCCTGCCCACCGAGATCTGAGTGAGTGTTCATAGCACTTTAAAGGGTGGCATTGTGGTTTCGCTCCCGGACAGACCTTTCTCTTCTGCAGTCAGTCCAAAGCCCCCAGTGTCCTAGTGTCTACAGCTGCCACCCTTCCTGCTTCCTTGGTGTTCCCTGTGATCACATACTGGAACCCTAGCAAGGCTGGCAGCCACCTAGTCCCTTTTGTCTAGAGAGAGGACTGAGGGACTGTGTGGTCCCAGACATCCCACCACGGGGTGGGAACAGGACCAGATTTTGTTTTCAAACTCGCCTGCTATATAGTCAAAGATGATGTTGAATTCCTAGCCTTTATGCCTCTATGTCTCAAGAATTGGAATTCCATCTACCCCACAAGTTCTGGGGCTGCAGACATGCACCACCACGCGTGGTTTATGCAGTGGTGGACGCTGGACCCAGGGCTTCATGCATGCTAGGCCAGCACTTGTCCAACTGAGCTTGATGTCCAGACCCGGGTCTTGGTTTTGAGTACAGGTGACTTGAGCTTAACACCCAGACTTTGGCTTCCTGGGCACAGCAGTGTAAGGATAGGGCTTAGAAGCCCCACTAGTCCACAGGGTTCTTAGGGTTCTGCCCAGGGTAGTACCGAGAGGTGGTACCACCTTCAGTCTCAGCAGGCCTCACCGCAGGACGCAGTGACCCAGGTTGTTTTGCCTGGACTGGCAAGGTTTCTGGGAACACTCCTGTATTTTCTATGGGGCCATGTCATGGGTGGTGGTGGTGGGGTTTGTTTGTGTGTATTATTGTGTGTGGTTTATTAGTTCTGTGGCCTTCAACGTGGTCAGTCAGAAGATTGGCCGATGGGGGTGAGTCAGGGAGGAGTGGCTCCCTGGTCTTCGTCAGTAGTGGGTGGAAGGCAGTGTGCCTACCTCTGTCCCCTTTAGAGCCTCACGTCACACCAGGGCCTTGCAGGAGGGGCTGGACACCTCTTTCTCTAGAGCTACAATGCTGGTTGGTCCCCCAGCTAAGCAGGTGTGTGGCCTGTACCCTCAGAAGCTTTCTACAAGTCCCCTCAGGTCCTGAGGGGTCATGGGGATGAAGAGTTTGAAGACCATCTCCTCTGGCCTGTCCCCCACTTCCCAGTGTGTACTCCAATAAGAAATTTGAAGTGGGGAGATGTCACCTCTCAGGAGCCTCTTAGAAGCTGAGGCTTGTGACAATCTCGGAAGGGCAGTTAGTCAATAGAATTGTCCCAGGAGGGTTCCTGGGACAAACAACCAGGCCAAGAAGAGGGAGGGAGATATTCAAGGGAAAAGAGAGGAAAAATGTCCTGCTTGCCGTAACTGTCCACAGGCCTGTCACGTGGGCTGAAATTTCAATCCTGACCCAGTTGGCCATGCTTTCAACCTGGACATGTCCATTCACCTCCCCAAGCCTCTAGAGGGTGCTGGAGAGCAAAGATGGACTTCTTGCCCCAGGGGCATATGCAAAGTAGTTGTGTGTGCACACATCCCTGGGGAGGCACAGGGCTTGATTGGTCCCTGCTGCTTTGCATGTTGGTCACACTCACATCTGGAAATTGAGTGGGAACCCTAGCCTGGTACTTCCAAGAGTGGAGGAGATGTGGAAGCATGTCCACCTGAGCTGAGAGGGGCTTCCGACAGACCATGGACAGAGCACTGTGTAGTCTACCTCTGAGCAGAGAGTGGTTCAAGGCAGAGCGGGCATTCACCTCTAAGTCCCAGTACAGCTACCTGATTGGCAAGAAGCTGTCTTTGAGTCCCTCACCCATATTCCCATGCCTTTCTGGCTACCCTGTTCCTTTCCTAGGTCCCCTGGAACTCTCTTGAAATCCAAAAACTAAAGGCTTCTATTTTGCCAGCAGATGCCCTTGCTGTCTGTGTGGTGTGCCCAGGGCATAGCAGGAGCTAAATGCTTTAGTCCTTTTTCTCAGAAGGCAGGGAAGGTGCCTCCCCTCCTAGGGACTAAGTGTGCTCTGCCTTGCCCCTCCTAAAGCTGTGTTCCGGAAGAACATGGGTCCTAGTGAATGGTGTGGAAGGAGATGTAGCCAGGCTGACTGACTTGGGTGTAGGTCCTGGCAGGCAGCTGTGGTCTCAGCAGAGAACTGCTTAGGGTGAGGAGCGCCTCTGGGAGGGAGGGAGGAGCCCAGCTGCTCAATAGCTCCTATGCACACTAACTCCCTGGCCAGTCCATCAGTTCTTGGGTCCAGGCGCCTCAGCATCCCAAAGGCACCCAGCTCAGTGCTGGGTCCAGTGAAGTGACCTGGTGGCTTTTGGAGAGGTAGAAAGAAAGACCGGAGCTTAGGTTTGCCTTCTGTTTGGCTTCAGTCAGCTCTGGGCCTCACTTGGCCAGAATCGGGGTTTTCAAGCTTCTTTAGTAATGAGCTGTTTCTTCAGGTGACATTCCAAATGAAACACCAGTAGAGGAAAAGAGATAAAACTGGGGGTGTCTGCCTACACTCACCCTTGCCACTGCCTCCGGGGACCCCAAGGCTCTTGGAGCAAGTCTGATGTTTTCCTGGCTCAGATATCCTATGATTAATTGCTTTACCCGTTATCTAGTAGGGAAGAGGCCAGGAAGATTCTGGAAGCTACGGGAGGTCTCCCTGTTCCCCCACACCCTACCCTCCCTGAACTTCTGGATGTGGAAAAGCTGGCAGGATAGTGGGGTAACCCCCTCTGGGGAGCAGTCATTAACTGACTTTATCTTTGTGAAGTGTCTTGTTGGGCCAGGCCCTCACCTACATCCAGGTGGCTCCTGAGGAAAGGGGCCCTTTCTAGGAGAGGGCATTGGACCCTGACTCTTTCCCAACTTCCCTGAAGGAACCCACATTGCTGCCAACTCAGTGACCATCAGTGACGTAGTTGCTTCATGGAAAGCCTAAAGCAGAAACTAAGTTAACACATCCCCTAGTCCTATCATCTCCAGTGAACATTATGTGATTGATTTTCTCCCTCCCTCCCTCATTCCTCTTTCCCATTCTTTCTTCCATTTTGGGACAGGGTCTCACATAATGTAACTTGGACTGGCTTCGAAAGCAATGTGTAGGTAGGATGACCTTAAACTCTAGCTCCTTTGTCCTCTACCTCCCAAATTCTGGGATTATAAGCATGTGCCCCTTCCCTCCCTTCCCCTCTCCAGCTGTGGGGCAAATCTTTTCCCCTAGCCTTGTCTGACTCTGGCCAGATCACAGTGGGTTGTGCAACGAGACGGGTCAACACAGGAGCAAGGGAAGGGAAGGAGCAAGGGAAGGCAAGGAGGAAGTGTGTAGCTCTGTGTACATTCATCAACCCCCCCCTGACAGCACTCTATAACCCTGGCAGGTGGGCACCACTGCTTCCATTTCACAGATAAGAAAACTGAGCTTGGAAATAGGGAAACAAGATTTGCTCTCAGCCTGCCATACTTGCTGTGGGGTAGGTGTGGGTATGGGTGAGTAGTGGAAGCCAATGCTTCTCACAGTGAGGGGGTCACCAACCAGGCTCTTCAAAAAAGACTAGGGCCAGTTGGCTAATTCCTATAATCCCAGTACTTGAAAAACTGAGGCAGGAGGATTATGAGTTCCAAGCCAGCCTGGGCTACATAGTGAGACCAAAAGATAGAGCTAAACCAGAAACAGACCACAGAGAGCAAGCAGGTGACAGGAGAAGGAGTTTCCTGCCTTCTGGGGCCAGAGCGGGGGTTGTCTCCTCCATTGCTAGTGCTGGATCCCAGATGTCACCATTACACTCGTGTTAGATTTCTTGAGCTTAAACATCACTCTCTTCAAGAGCAATAAGGACACAGGCCACTACAAGATGTGACATTTGGTGTCAAAGAACAGGCTCAGCTGTCACAGTTTCCCTATGACTCAGAGCTAGGGAATCTTGCCTAGAAGCTGAGGACCAGCAAGTAGGACCAAGGTCATACAGCATGCAGTTTCTCAGTTCTCCTGGACACAGGGGATGAAAAAGAGAAAGTGTCACCCTGCCCTGTCTAGCCAAGTGGCCCTGGGCTTGTCCCAGATTGGTGGCCCTGGGGCAAACAATAACCCCAGCACCCCGTATATGACTGGACCTACCTCTTCCGTCTACCTCTACTGTCTGCCTGTCTTTTAAATTCTCTGGGGACATATTGTTGTGCCCCCCCCACCGTACCCCAGGGGAGGTGAGAGGAGAGGAGGGAGAGGAGGGGAGGGAGAGGAGACCCAAAGACAAGCGATGTGGATGTGGATCTAAGCAACCCTCTTCATTTCCCTCTACAGTTAAGCGCTCTGTTCCTGTAGACCTGTATTGTGCTGACACTCGAGGGTCAAAGAAGAGAAGGAAAGGAAGACTTCCTTTTATCGCAGTGAAGATTCTTCTAGAAAATATGCAGACAACAGCACGGCCTGCCAGCTCCTTTCCCCAGGAGTGGCACCATTCACTTCCCCACGAGTGGCACCATTCACTTCCCCAGATCACCTGCCTACACCTGCACAGCCCAAAATGTCCCTGGAAATTGAAGGTGACAGGTCAGGACAGAGTACTACCATTGTGCCACGGCCCCACCACTACTTCCTTTGTCTGAGGCCACTGCAGGCTGCTGGCTGTCACTTCCACTCTTCTCTACCCCTACCCTGTCTCTCTCAGAGCTGCAGGCTGTGACCACCCTAGGAGACCGGGCCTTCAAGTTAGGGACCATAATTTTTTCTAGGCTACTCTTGGCTCTACTTACTCCCAGTTTGTGGAGTGACCATGGGGCCCTTTGTGTTCTCGTGGAGCATATGGGGGTGATCCTCTGAGGACTCTGCTCTTCTTATCGGATTTGAGGGTGTGTGGGTCACAACCGGTGTCCCAAGCCAGATCTGGCTGCGCGATCTCAATAAGCCAATTAAGAGTCAAATTAAAAGCAGAAGGCAGATAAAGGACTCGGTCAATATGGCTACACTGGGAAGAGGGACAAAGACCCAGTGAGTCCCCCACAAGTCTGTCTCGGGGTTCTGAAGTGAGATTAAAGTTTAGAGGACCAAAGATGTGTACATCCAAGCAGTCCTGGCCAAGTGTGGCCCCGCCCACAGGTGATCAGTCTTTGGGTTAGCCTGACAAGTGGTTAGAAACACGTGAGCTCTCATTTCTGGAGACAAGTTCCCCTCTCACTGGAGCCCTGTGCTTCTCCTAGCGCGAGATGTGGGGAAATTACCAGTTCATTGAGGGCCATTGTTCCGGTAGTCCGATGACGAGACTGATCTTCTGCCAGGCTAGTTAAAACCCCCCACCTTCTGTTGAAGACTTCAGCCTTGAGCTGTAATATATTTACCTCAGGAAATAAATATAATAAACGAATGTAAGTCAGGACTTATGTGGTTGGTGCCCAGCAGCCATGTGTAAGATCCATTTTCATAACCTCTTGGCCTTCAGTTACTTTGGGAAGGGTTGACACAAGTAATGCTATCCCATTGTTTTGAGACAGGGTCTCATCATGAAGCTTCAGTTGTCCTTAATTTCTGATCCTCCTGAGTGTTGGATACACACAAGCACTCCCATGGCCAGCATGACTTAATTTCAGTTCCAACAGTTTTCTCCCTGTCTCCAAACGATATTCTCTGGAGGTGTCACTGACTAGACACCTAGTGGACTGTTCCCTACGGTCCCCAGATGCCAGGAAAAATTTTATCCTGGCTGGTTTGATTTGCATTGGCCAGCATGAGATTGGCGGGAAAATTTTCCATTTTAGGGGAGTCCATTGTTTAAACAGTGTGATAGTTGAGAAATACAAGTATCCCTTTAGAGTGTTTTCACTCTCCCAGTGACCTGGGAGGGAAGATGGACAGAGTGGAGTGTGTTCTGGGAAGTGAGCCCCCAGGACGAGCAGGAGTGGTGGGAGTGCCCTGCTTTTCCAGACATCCAGTTTTCATGTGGTGACAGCATGGACACGACATTTTCTAGGACACAGCAGTGCACAGAGTGCATCGCTGTGGAAGCTGCTGATAATGTGTAGCTCGTGCGGCATCCAGAGGCGACCCCTCTGACTCAGCTTCAGGTCTCTAAAATGCAGGGTGGACGCGAGCGGCCCATCCCTACCCTGATACGGGTTACTGGGTTACTCAAAACCCTTCAGGCCAAGTTGCAATCTTAGCATGGCGTGGAGCTTTGGAAGGGAAACCTGCACCATCATCCTGGCTCCCTGGGCACAGGACCCTCGGGGAGATTGGCCATATATGATGGTGTCACACCTTGTTATATTACAACCTGGCATGGTTGGCTCAGGCTAGAAGGAGCTGGGAAGAGATAGGTGGCCAACTCTCCTCACAGCCTCTTCATCTTCCACCAGATCTCAGGATCCTTTGCTGAGTCCCTCTCCTGTAGGCCCATGGCCTTTCCCAAGACTGTAGAACTGTGGTTCTCAACCTTCCTGATGCAGCAACCCTTTAATACAGTTCCTCATGTTGTGGTGATCCCCAACTATAAAATTATTTTGTTGCTACTTCATAACCATAATTTTGCTACTGTTATGAATCATAATGTAACTATCTGATATGAAGGGTAGCTGATATGTGAGCCAAAGGTCACGGCCCACAGGTTGTGAACCGCTGCTGAGGAAGGTGGCCACGAGAGGGATGGAGGAGCCATTAGGAGCCCTCAGGGTCCAGACAGGGTCCAGACAAGGCATTCCTGGGATGGTAGAGGCAGACAGAGAGGCATTTGTGGCCTTCTTTTCCTCTGCCTCTCAGCAATGGATCAGCTGAGGACCCCCACAGGAGGCTCTGGGTCAGCAAACATTCCTAAGGGCATGTCCCTGCTGTGAGAGGGCCATCCAGGAGGTGCTCTCAGGACAGGAACGATGGACAGATGGGATGGGGGTGAGCAGGAGCTGGCTTCTCTCCATAGGAGCCCCATAACATTGCTCCATCGGAATTGGGGAGACCCAAGAAGTAACTTAGGATCCCATCAAACCTTAGTGCGAGCAGAGGGATCAAGATGGTGATGCATCCTTTTGGGGCCAACAGGGAGATTGCTGGGTTCCCATTCTCCCATCAGGTCTGGGTGAGGGTTGGGACTGGTTGGTCCCTCTCTTCCCACAGGTATCAGAGCCCCCTCTTGTTCCCAGGGGAGCCTGGGAACAGCTGGGCCAAAGCCCAACCATGAATTTTTCCAGGCTGGTTCCTATATCCAAGGGTGGGGTGGGGGTGGGGGCTTCAGGGGAGCACTTAAGGAAGACACAAGGAGTTGGAGAAGGGGACTTTGTGGAAAGGGAGGGGACAAAGCCAAGACAAGGGTGAATCTGTAAGCAGAGAAGAAGCCAAGGGTCCTAGGGAGAATGGGAGATGCTGAGTACACCCCAGAATTCTATTCCTAAGCTGAACTGTGAGCCTGAGCTAGGACGGTAGAGCTTCACCTCCGCCCACATCCCTCCCTGGGCTGGTGGCAGTTCTGGGCAGCTGGCCCTACCTATGCTCCTGAATGCTGGGGTAGGTTTGAATCACCACTCAGGTCTGGCCTGCTTCCGCCCCCATCAACCCCCTGGCCTCAGTTCCCAGGCAACATCTTGGGGGGTGGTGATCAGGAGGAACAAGGGCCTCTGTCTGCCCAGCTGCCTCTCCCTTTGGGATTTGCCAGACTCTACAGTGCGTACGTGGGCTTCCACAGGTCCTCTTCCTCCCAGCCACTGACTAACCCCAGAACCGCTCAGCTTCCCATTCTCAGTGTTACAAATTCAGTGCCAAATTCTCTCCGGCGAAGCTTCCCAGAAGATCCCCATTCACCCCAGGGCCCTAGCTCCTGACGTCTGCAGACCAGACAAGGGCTCAGATAAGTATACCCCTTCTCCCTTCTCCCCTGTAAATAAACCTGAGATTTCTCCCTCGGAGGTCAAACAGGCAACTGTTTAAGGGGGTCAGAAACATGCAACTGTTTGCGAGGTCAAAGAATGCCAGGCCCGCCTGGCGGTGGTGGCACACTCCTTTAATCCCAGCACTCAGGAGGCAGAGGCAGGAGGATGTCTGTGAGTTTGAGGCCAGCCTGGTCTACAAAGCGAGTTTCAGGACAGCCAGGGCTATATGGAGAAACCTTGTGTCGAAAACAATAGCAACAACAATACAAAACAAACAAGCAAAAAGAATGCTGGGCTCAGGAGTCAACTCTCACCCTCTTCCCAAGACCTGTGCGGTTTGATCCAGAGTTGGGGTGTGCATAATGTAGTCACTAGGGGGCGCTCGGTCACCACAGGGAGATCGTGAACTTGGGCGAGCCAGTCTGCGTGAGGGAGGACGCGTGTGTCAATGTGTGTGCGTACATATGTGTGTGTGTGTGTGTGTGTGTGTGTGTGTGTGTGGTGTATGTGAGGTGGGGGAGAAGGCCAGGGGTCACTCCGGGATTCCAACAAATCTGTGTCCCTCTTCTCACACGTCCCTGCCAGCTCTCCGCCCTCCCCTCCTTCAATATTCCCCGGAAAGGGTATTGCTCTTAGACCCTGTCCGCACATAACCTCATTCTCCTGTCGCCTCTGATTCCCAACACCCAATGTGTCCAATGTGTCGCCGGGCCCAGTTTGAAAGGGTGCATGGATAATTTCCAGGCTTTGAACCCTGGTGGGGTTTTAGCTTTCTACTTCTGCTTGGTGGCCTAGGGGATCCTGGGGGGCGGTGCCTGGCTCGGCCTGGCCTCGCCCCCGGGGCGGGTCTGGGGCGGGCATTTGGGGGCGGGGCCAGACCCCCTTTTTTTTCTACGGCTGTTAGCGGTGAGAGGCGCAGAGGCTTGGGGCAGCCGAGCTGCAGCGAGGCTTTGGCGCTGGGGGTGAGCTGAGCGGCGGCAGCGGAGCTCTGTCGCGAGACGCAGCGACAAGACAGACTATTCAGCGGACTCACCAGCCAGGGAGTCTCTCTGCGCTGGGATTTGATATTCAAACCTCTTTTTTCTTAAACATTTTAAAAAAACTGTATCGTTTTACGCTTTAATTTATTTTTGCTTCCTATTCCCGTCTTAAATCGTGCCAACGATTTGGGGAGGTTGCTCTTTCACTCCCTCAAATCACTTCGGATTTTGGAAATCAGCAGAGGAAAGAGGTAGCCAATCGCTCCAGGGAGAAGTCGAGGAAGCGAGAGACCGGTCAGAGAGCGCGCTGACGAGCGAGCAGAGAAGGACAGGGGAAAGTGACTGACCTGCTTTTGGGGGTGACCGTCAGAGCGCGGCGTGAGCCCTCCCCCTTTGGGATCTTGCATCGGACCAGTCGCGCTGACGGACAGACAGACAGACACCGCCCCCAGCCCCAGCGCCCACCTCCGCGCCGGCGGGCTGCCTACGGTGGACGCGGCGGCGAGCTGCGAGCAGGAGCCGAAGCCCGCGCCCGGAGGCGGGGTGGAGGGGGTCGGGGCTCGCGGGATTGCACTGAAACTTTTCGTCCAACTTCTGGGTTCTTCTCGCTCCGGAGTAGCCGTGGTCTGCGGCGGAGGAGGCAAACCGATCGGAGCTGGGAGAAGTGCTAGTTCGGGCCTGGAGAAGCCGGGGCCCGAGAAGAGAGAGGAAGAAGATAAGGAAGAGGAGAGGGGGCCGCAGTGGGCGCTCGGCTCGCGGGAGCCGGGCTCATGGACGGGTGAGGCGACCGTGTGCGCAGACAGTGCTCCAGCCGCGAGCGCGCCCCAGGCCCCGGCCCGGGCCTCGGTTCCAGAAGGGACAGGAGCCCGCCAAGGCGCGCAAGAGAGCGGGCTGCCTCGCAGTCCGAGCCGGAGAGGGAGCGCGAGCCGCGCCGGCCCCGGACGGGCCTCCGAAACCATGAACTTTCTGCTCTCTTGGGTGCACTGGACCCTGGCTTTACTGCTGTACCTCCACCATGCCAAGGTAAGCGATCGTGCCCGCCTGCTGTCGCCGGGCCGTAGTGAGCGCCTCTCCCTCTTGGGGACGTGCGTGCGTGCGAGCGCGCGCGTGGGGGCTTCGTGCCCCACGCGGGTCCTTGGGCACCGGGCGCGAGGCGTCCCCCCTCTGTCGTCGTACGTGGAGGGGGAGGGGGTGCGCTCTAGGTGGGAGGGCGCCAGGATAGTCTCGCCGCCCACGCGGGCCCTGCCCACCCACCAGAGTCACCGCACGTACGATCTGGGCCGAGCAGCCGAGGGCGGGAGCCAGAGGAGGAGGCCGAGGGGGCTGGGCTTGCGCTGTGGCTGGCGGCAGAAGTTTGCTCCGGGTCGCGGGTCCCCGGAGAACTGGAAGTCCGGGCAACGGGGGCGGGAGACCGGAGCCCAGCGGGCATGCCTGGGGGTGCTCGGACCTTGGACCGGGGGAGGGCAGAGATCGTGGAGGGGGCAGGGCGCGAGCGACCGAGGGGGCTTTGCTGTCACAGCCGCTCGGGTCTCTTCGGCCCTTGCAGTGAGTTTGGGAAAAGTTTTAGGATGGATTGCTGCGGGGACCCTATCCCACTCCTCCAGCTTGTTGGGCCACCTGCGCTGCGCCACCCCCTCCCGTCCCCGCTCGCGTCCCGCGCGGTGCCCGCCCTCCCCCGCCCGGCCGGGCGCGCGCGGCGCAGAGCCGATTACATCAGCCCGGGCCTGGCCGGCCTCGTGTTCCCGGAGCCGCGGCTGCGGGAGCCGGGAGACCCGGGCGACCAGCGGCACCCCTCCCCCTCACCGGTCCTCCGCAAGGAAGGTGACCTCTAGAGGTATCCCCAGCTCCGTGACCCGGAGAAACTCCCATACCCTTTCCGTCCCTAACTTCTATCCGTGCCTTGCGCTAGGAAGAATTTCCTGACGCCCCTTCCCCATTTTCCCCATTTCCTGCCTGGTGCGTAGAGAAGCCCTTCCCACCCTTTCTTATTTTCCTTTTCTTTGAAGGGCTCATAGAACCCTTCCTGGCCTCCGGGTCCAGGGAAAGGACGGTGCCTGTCAGACGTGGGGGTGCTGAGGCCCACCCTCGGGTTCTTTGTGGAAATGCTAACCTAAGTTTTGAGTTGGTGAAGGTGTGCTTCCCTCCCCAGCAGCTCTATCGAGCTGTGCTCCAGCTTTTATGGGGGTCAGTGAAGGGTAACTGACATCACCCCACTTTCCCCTTTTTGGAAAAATGGCGTGATATTTGCTATGACGGGGCAGCCTGGAACTGGCCTTTCCCACACCTTTGGCAGGATCTCCCGTCAGAATATCACACACACTTTGCCCTGGCAAACCCGATGCTCCAGAGCAGGTGGTTTAACTCTGGACTCGCCCACCCATTTTGCTTACTAAGGGGGCCTTTTATGCTCTTTTCCCGCTAATACGCAGCTAGAGAGACTACTTGGAAAGGGAGCAGAAGGAAGGAGACAGGCAGGGGTCCCTGCCACCATCCAGAGTTCCTTAGACCCTGGCACAAAGGCCTTGGCTCTGGGCCTCCATGTGGGGAGGAGGGGCAGGAGTGCCTGGCCACAGTATGACCTTCAGAGGCCCCCAGAGAAGGGCACCTGGCCAGTCCCTGCCCAGAACCTCCCCATCTGGGAGGGGGTTCAAAGTTTCTGTTCCTTTCTCCGTTGGGACTGAGATAGAGGACTAAGGGAGATTGTCACGAGGGTGTTGAGCAGGTAGCTGAGGGCCTGAGGAGCAGAATCCGGGGCTTGCCTGAGGTAGTTGCAGTGGGAGACTGGCTTTAGGAAGGCCACCTCTGACCTTGGCCCTGGTGGCAAGGCTGAGGGCCCTGGAAGGACTGCTATTTGGGCACTGTTGGTGGAGAAAGTGAGACAGACAAGGGTGGGAATCCTTCTCAGGGCAGTTGGAGGTCCCGGCTGATGTGGAGCATGTGCCTGGGGAGTTGGTGGGAGCAGGACCCCCCCCCCAGGAAGGCCTAAGAGCCTTCACTCTCTTGCCCCTGTCAGGTTCACAGGGCCTTTTTGTTGACCTTTACAGCTTCTGGGGAGGGGAGAAAGGAGTTGTTGGGGATGAGGAAGGATGTGGCAGGCCTAGTGTGGAGCAAGAGACCCTTTGGGAGCTGGGCAGTTCTGAGGAGAAAGCTCCCATGGGTCCGTCTGAGCAAAGTGCTCTGCTTAGGTGAGAGGCTTGGGCATGTGGCCGGAGTAGGAGGCTAGCCAGGCTTTGGAACTGTATTCAGGCCCCAGGCACACTGGGGTGGGAGGAAAATGGGACTCCCCTCCTTAAGACCCTCCTTGCTTTCCACCCCTTGAGCAACCTGTGGGTATGCTGAATATTCCCGAGGCCTGAGAAAGGCTTGGGTGGGGGAGGGTGGTTGGTGCCCTTCGCTCCTCTACACCCCCTCCCTCCTCAACACCAGCTCTCCCTGGTATTTGTCATGTCAGCAGGAGAAGGTCACCATGTTGTTTTTCTCGCCCCTAGTCCTTCCTTCCTGCCCTAGTCCAAATTTGTCCTCCTATTTGACCTTAATACTCACCCATGGCTTTGGACCAGGGAATCAGGGGCAGTGAGAAGAAGGAGGGAGCAAGAATGGAGAGGTGCTAGGGGCCTGGACAGCGCAAGCTTCTGGTGCTTTCCTCGTGCATTGCGATCTCCCCAGCACCTGGTTAGCCTTTAACTTTCATGGGTTCAGACTTGAAGCAATCTAGGGGTAGAGGGTGTGCTTGCTCCGGACCTGCAGGGACCCCTGACTGTTCCCTGTTTGACTGTGGAGAAGCTGGAGGCTGGGGGTTGGGAGAGAGGCGAGAGGGGATCAAGGGATTCAGTGGCCCAGCCTTTGCGCTCCTGTGGCTGCCTCTGCTAATGCGTTTTACTCTTTGTTTTGTCCTCAGTGGTCCCAGGCTGCACCCACGACAGAAGGAGAGCAGAAAGCCCATGAAGGTGAGTCCCCATGCTCTTGGATGAGACCCTTCCCCTTGTCTCAAGTGTGTGTGGATAAACCCCAGTCCTCCTTTTCAGTCCTGGGGGTGGGGTGGGGCACAAGACTCTGAGGATCAAGATTTCATGGATACTGTGAGTTTAGCTCTTGTGTTTCTTAAGGTGCCTTCTCTTTGGCTTTCTGCTAGAAACAGGACTTGTTGCTTTTTCTATACACCTTTTCTAGTAAAATCTGATCTGGAAACGTTGCCATGAGCACAGCTGAGGAAGGTGGGGTTCAGGGTTTCCAGATGTTCAGGGAGCTATCCCTTGTGTCCCCTACTCCAGATGTTCAGGGAGTTATCCCTTGTGTCCCTTACTCCCAGGGGAGGATGAATGTTTAGTGCCACTTCTTAGTCAGCCATAGTCCACTGTGGAGGGCTGTGACCCTTCCTGTGTGAGCTGGAGGCATGAGACTGGAGGCAGGATAGAGGGGTATCTTAATCTGACACCCAAGCACTGGGCTTGCCTTTCTCTGAGGATGGCAGCTTTCATAGACTGCATTTGGGTGCTGTGAACTTCCCTGCAGGACCAGCAGAGGGCCGGCTGTAGCTCTCAAGCTCCCCGCCCCCTGCCCAACCCTGAGTCTGCCTGCCTTTTGTTCCAGTGTGGTTTGGAGTACCGGGATCCTCCCATTTCTCTGGGGACGCCCTGGCTCTCCCAGCACTGAGTGTGGCCTCTGCTCCAGCCGGATGCCACTCCTCCAGTGTCCTTCCTCTGTGTAGGGAAGGCCCTGGGGTCTTCCTCTAGGCTAATTTCCCTGACCCAAATCCATTGTGGCTGCTGGAGCCAGCCTAGGAAGGCTGGTGATGTCCAGCCGGTTTTGCCTCCTCCCCAGGAGCTCTTTCTCTGGCCCAGGGCCTGGCTTTCTGCCACCCCTAGCCCCAGCTACTGACAGGCCCCCACTTCCAAAGTGTTACCCACCCCTTTCTGCTTCCTAGTGGGCTCTGAGGTCTGGGAGAGGCAAGACAAATGGTCTTTGTTTGATGGAGAAAAGGTTGTCTGCTATAAATAAGGAAAACCACGAAAGCCTGATGCTGGAGTATATGTGTGCACATGTCCCAAGTAGCAGGACAGCCTCCCTTGGGGGCAGGGGCCAGGCTCCCATGAGTGCTGGCCAAGGCACCTCCACCCCCTCATTGTTCAGCTCACACCTTTCTGCTGCTTGCTCCTGTGTGGGCCCCTCCTAGCCTGTGACACCTCTGTCCCAGCCAAGATGAAGGGTCAGTTAAAAAAATTTTGGGTTAGTCATCTTCCATATAAACTCTCCTTGAAAGAATTTTTCAGACCTGATCTCATGAACTTTTTTGGCGGGGGCAGCTATGTTTTGCGTTAACTCTTTGGGGGTAGACAAGAATTCTGTGCTAATTTGCCCAGAGAGAAAATAGAGCCCTTGAGTAAGGCAGAGGGGTGGCAGTTAGGTGACCCCCATTCCTTTTCCTCTTAGATTTTGTCTTTACCTTTCTGGGAAAAAAAAAAACACCACAACGACAACAAAAACTGCACAAGAGCGAAGGGGGGGGGTTGGCTGTGGCCCCAGGTTGCGGGTGGGGGTGTAGTCTCTGGAGCGTGCACTTAAAATGCCTTAGTGACATTCCAAACTTTGTCACCTGAAATGAGAAGCAAAGAGTTGTTTTCATGGCTAGCAAAGAGAGACAGAATCCCACCTTGGCACTCACTGAAGTGTCTTTAGAGGTCAGGCCAACCTGCTTCTGCAGATAGCCAGTTGGAGGGACAGACCCAAGGTCACACTAGTGCTGGTCAGAGCCTGGGCCCCGTGTGGGCTTGTGTTCTTTCTTCTTCTGCTTCAGGGGCAAGCTTCTGTGGGGTAGCGTTAGGGGTGTGACCAGAAGTGGCCAGCTGAGCCACCATTTGGTGTCCTAAAGAAGTCCCGTGCTTCTCTAGTGCCTGCTCCCTTGGCCCTAAATTCCCTTCCTGCTCACCAGTACCTCAGGCTGTCTGGGAAATTGTTTCTTCCTTGTCTTCCTCCAGCTCAGCTTCTAGAATTGCTTTGTACAGAGGCAGCTCCTGTTCTTTCCATGATGCAAACAGGTTGCCCTCTTGGGCGGGGCACTTAGTGCTGGCAGGACGTGAGTGGTGTGCCTGCCCATTGCCACCTGCTGACTTATCTTTGGCTGAAGTCTGGGGAGGTGGGACCAGCAGGTGTAAGCATCTGTGTTTGCACATATTGTAAGGCTTTGCAATCATAGCCTGTTCTAACTGCTTCTTACCAGCAGTGTGGCCTTTGGGACAGATTGTGGCATTTCTCTGGGCCTCTAGGTCCCCGTTTATAAACTAGGGTACTGGTAACACTTAGCGGGAATGCGCGGAAGAGTGTGTGCTGTATATGCCTGGCTTACTGTGAGGTCCAGCATGTGCTTGGTGTCATAGTTGGCCTAGGAACTTGCCCTGCTATGACAATGAGGAAGAGAGTCAGATATGGTCACTTTCTCTGGGCCTGAACCTAGAAATGAGGGAGACGCTTCAGTCAGACTTTTAGAAGAACTTCACTGATATGGAAGCTCTGAGGAGTGACCTCACAAAGCTGGGTGGGATAGAGGCTGACCGTCTTCAGTTAGCTCCCCGCTGACTCATGTGTCATCCCTCCCACACAGTGGTGAAGTTCATGGACGTCTATCAGCGCAGCTATTGCCGTCCAATCGAGACCCTGGTGGACATCTTCCAGGAGTACCCCGATGAGATAGAATATATCTTCAAGCCGTCCTGTGTGCCCCTCATGAGGTGCGGGGGCTGCTGCAACGATGAGGCCCTGGAATGTGTGCCCACCTCGGAGAGCAACATCACCATGCAGGTGGGCGCCTGTGACGGAGGGGGCAGGGAGCCTAGAAGGGTAGGGTGGTACAAGGATGGGCATTAGAAGGTTGTCTGGGCCTCTGCCTGAGAAACTCTGATAGGAGGAACTAAATTGGGGTTCAGGGTGAGGAGATGAGGTTGGGATTCATTTCTACAATGGGGAAGAAGACGCCTGCATTTCTGCACTTCCCTGCACTCGTTCTCAACGGTTTGAACGTCTCTGCTTTGATGACCTTTGCCCCCTTGGCTCCACAGGGGCTGACCACAGCAAGTGCCCTTCTTCTGGGGGAGGGGGGAGCAGCCCCAAAGCTTTCCCTGCTGGAGAGCTCCATTTGGGAACTGGATGGAACTGCAGAGTTAAAAGCCAGTCTTGGGATGCTACGTAGTAATGGGTGGATTTGGGCCCAGACGGGGTGGAGAGTGGGAGGGAGTTGAGTGACATGGGGTGGGTAGCTCTTAGGTAGCTTTTAAGGGTCAGGGTGAAGCTCGGGAAGGGATGAAGGAGGAGAAGGGATGGGGATGGTGAGAATCCAGGACCTGAATTCCCAGCCTGGCCAACCCTTGCAGCTACGTCTGCCCTCAAGAGCAGGTGCTCCTTAAGGCCAGCAGGATTGGGGGAGTTGGGGTGGCCCAAGGCTCTTTTCTGTTAGAGCCTGGTCCCCCTACCTCCACCATCTATCCCTGCTCAATAGAACCCCTGGGTGCTGAATGGCAGGAGCCCTGGGGTGTCCCATACGGGTATGGCTGGCTGGGTCACTAACCTCTGTGCTCTGCTTCCTCCCTCTGCAGATCATGCGGATCAAACCTCACCAAAGCCAGCATATAGGAGAGATGAGCTTCCTACAGCACAGCAGATGTGAATGCAGGTGAGGACAGAGTGGAGTGTGCTACCTTCTAAACTACTGTGTGACCTTGGGCATTTGACCTCAGTGTGCTCACCTCATATGTGATCCCTGGATCTAGAAAATAGGCACGGCGATTCAGTGTACCTCGCCACAACTTTGTTATTCTGCATAAAGATTAAGATAGTGTTGCTAAATCATCAACATCATGTTATTATTACCAAGCTGTTGGCATTATCACCCCTGTTGTTATCGTCATCTTAATTCCTCTGTATTCTGTTTTTTTTCCTTTCTCTACCCATTACAGACCAAAGAAAGACAGAACAAAGCCAGAAAAGTAAGTGGCCACATGTTAACTCTTTTTTCCAGTTGTCTTGGTTTGGGGCTTTCGGCTTCCTCTCTCGGGTGCTCTTGACGCCCTCAGTGGGTTGGGGTATCAAATGGGTGGTGCTACAGTGGCAATGGGATGGAGCCAGCTTCAGGCTGTGGCTCTAGGATGGTGAAGAAATCCAAGCTGGAGTCTGTTGTTTCTTCTGAAGAAGATGCTGCCCCCCACCCCCAACTCCTTTCCCGAGGGCTCAGGTCCCTTCTGGCTGGCACTCGCTGTTTAAGTGTGAGTGTGGAGGGGTGCTGTAGAATCTTGCACCCACAGCAGAGTGAAGGAGAGGGAGTTGGTGCCAAAGGGCAGTTTCTCTGTATCGGAGGATGTGGCCTTGTTCGGTGGTGACTGTGACTGTCCAGGTTTCTTAGGGTCCCGGGATTTCTTGGTATAAGTATGCTATCTGTAAGAGAGGGACAGGTAGCAGACTCAGCCCCCTTAGTGGGGTAGAAAAAGTGGCATGGTGAGCCTTCCAGTTGCTTGTTGTGTAAGGTCAGGTCAGGACAGGGTGGGGGCTGGCATGGCTAGGGAAATGAACTTGCAGGGAAGGAGCGACTGAGAGAGAGCACCCATGCCCTCTCCCCTCCCCACACCCCCTTTCTGTCTGCCCTACACTTGGGGGACTTGAAGTCTCCGTGCCTCTGCCTAAGTCCCCAGATTCCAGGACTACTGTGTCTGTCAGAGCAATGGTCTGGGAGTTTGTCAGTGAGTGAGAGAGAGGGGGCATGCTCCAGGCGAGTATCCCTGTGTCGAGAGCTTTCTCCTTCCATACTTCCAGTGCTTTCTCCCAAGCAGGACAGACTTGCCCTCTCCCCAGATCCCTTTCTGTCTCTCTTTGCCTGTGATAGACAGACTGCCATGTCTTCTCTGGCACCTGGCAGGCCTAGAGAGTACTAGTTCCCTGGAGGGTGGCAGGCTGTAGCCTGTCCCTCTCAGCTGTTCTCTAGATGTCTGCTTCGCCCACAGGGACAGCGATAGGGTTTGGAAGAGGGTCTAGTGTCGGGCTTTGACAAGCTGGGGAGAAGGGTCTCTGCCAAGTGTTCTGGTCCCCTGGTCACACACTCCCCTTCACTCCTGGCCCCTCCATCAGTGCTGGACTCTGAGGACACCCAGCCCCATCTCCATCCCATGTGCCCCCACGTCCTACCCTGTCTTTTGTGCCATCTCCCAAGGGCACTGAGGCAGGGCCCCCAGAGGGACCCCTGCTATCACACTTAGAGCTGAAGGCAGAAGTTTCTCGAGGCACAGCCCACTCCCAACCATATGTAAGGCTTCGAGCCACACTTTCTCCTTAAAGTCTGACTTAGACTTTCGTAGAACCTCCTGACCTTCAGGGTCTAACTGTATTTATTGGC
This sequence comes from Dicrostonyx torquatus, assembly GCA_028555095.1. Taxonomy (NCBI): domain Eukaryota; kingdom Metazoa; phylum Chordata; class Mammalia; order Rodentia; family Cricetidae; genus Dicrostonyx; species Dicrostonyx torquatus. The sequence continues at coordinate 2,227,788 of JAQHUG010000041.1, forward strand.
TTGCTGGGCAAAGATCTTGCCCCTGTGTTTTTGTACCCTGCCTGGGACCAGGGGCCACATGAACCTAGAGGCCGTGCCTCGCACAGTCTCTACTGCTCACCTAAAGCCCTGCCTGGGGCTGGGGTTGCCACCCTACAGTGGGCAGAGTGAGGAGAAGGATGTATGTTGTCCCAGCCCGCCCATGCCTGTGGTCCCTCCTGGAGGCTGCTCCAGTAAGTGACTAGGGCAGCTTTGGGCCCCTGCTCTTGCCTCTGTCTTCTTCATTGCACCTCTGTTCTTCTCTTCCCTCTCGTTCTCTTCCTGTCTGTTTCTATTTTTATATTTTCCAGAAAATCAGTTCGAGGAAAGGGAAAGGGTCAAAAACGAAAGCGCAAGAAATCCCGGTTTAAATCCTGGAGCGTGTACGTTGGTGCCGCTGCTGCCTAACTCCTTGGAGCCTTCCTGGCCTCCAGACAATCGCCTGCAGTTCCCTAACCCTGCCTCCCTCCCCAGCTCCCCTCTGGCTCTTGCCCTGCCCTCCTGCTGGCCTCAGTGTCTCTCTCTCTCACTCACTCCACTAATGGCACCAACGGGTAGACTTGGTGGTGGCATTGCTGGACCAGGGTTGGGATGGGGTGGGTGGGTCTGGTGCACTTATGGAGGGGACTCTGGCTTGGCTGGGCACCGACTTTCTCTCACCCACTGGGCATTGGTGGTGGGGCCATTGTTGCCATGGGTGCTGGGCATTGGGGCCCTCACCCAACTGGTTTCCACTGCTCTAGGCTCCTGCACATGTCTGGAGGATAAGGGTGGTGTGGAGGATGGATGTGGCGTGAGCTAAAGGGTGTGATAGTTGGGAAGTGGTTGATGGTGGCCTGAAGATGAGCCTGAGTGGGCCAGGTACTGTGTGGCAGCCCCTTGTCATCGGTCGGAAGTGCTCTGACTCCTGGACTTGAGGCTCCAGGAGGGGACAGCCCTCTATTCAAGGCCTACAGAGGTCTTCAAGGGTGGCCACTTCTTCTGGTTTGCAAGTTGTGCTGCTTCTGGAGGCCTCGCTGGTGGACAGTGCCTCTGGACTTAGCTTGCCTTCTGCTGGCCCTCTCCCTTGGTGGAGGGTCTGGGCAGAGGTCCTTTTCCAGGGAGAAGGTGCCTCTGGTGCTCTCATGAGTCACTCATCACTGTCCCCAGCAGGTAAAGAGTCAAGATGTGTTCTGGGAACCGCAATAGTCAGGGTCCTGTGGCCTGAGAGAGGCCATGTCTTGGTGGGGTGCAGCATTGCCCCTTATGGCAGCCTTCTCCCTGCACTCTGCCCGCCTATGCCCTCCTCTTCCTGTAGGCAGGTGTCCTGCCAGTGCCGCGTCTCTCTGCTACTCTCTCTGTCTTCTGCTGGAGCGCTCGGATCTTTCCAGGATGCGGAAAGGGCCTAGGAGCCAACGAGCTGGGTGGGGAAGCCGTTGTGGACGTGCTAGGGGGTGTTGCATGGGTTTTTTTCTCTCTCTCTCTGCTGATGCTCTAGCTTAGATGTCTTTCCTTTTGCCTTTTTGCAGTCACTGTGAGCCTTGCTCAGAGCGGAGAAAGCATTTGTTTGTCCAAGATCCGCAGACGTGTAAATGTTCCTGCAAAAACACAGACTCGCGTTGCAAGGCGAGGCAGCTTGAGTTAAACGAACGTACTTGCAGGTTGGTTTCCAGAGGGCGAGCAAGAGAGTCAGAGAGGGGCATCACAGATACGGGAGAGAGAGAGAGAGAGAGAGAGAGAGAGAGAGAGAGAGAGATAGAGAGAGCACACTTGTGAGGAGCCAGCTGCTTGCTGCTCAGCTTCTAGCTGCCTGTGTGGTGATCACTGCCTTCTCTGCTCCTGAGGCTGTGTGGGGCCTTGGGCTCCTGTCTGGCCTGGCAGGCCTGCTCTGAGATGGCTCTGATTGCCTGAGTGGGTAGGCTGCTGTGGCTTAATGTGATGGTGTGGACCCAAGCTGTGTGTTGTGTCTTTCGGTCCTGCTACTTGTGGAGGCTCTCGGTGCTGCTGTTGTTAATTCTACCTTCGGTGCTAATGCTGAAATCTGAAAGAAAGTCCTTCCGAGTATGGAATGTCTATAACAGTACTCCCTGACTGCACCTCTGCCCCGAGAGCCTGGACATCTGGGTCTCTCACCACTTGGGTTTTTTTCCTTGGGCTTGGAGTCTTATCTCCTGCTGTCTGTGTCCCCTTCAGACTGTGGCTTCTTGAAGACAGGCTGTCCCCCTCAGAGTAGGAGGCTTAAGGGCAGGCTGTGTCTGCCTCAGACTGGGCTTTCCTGAGAGTGGACCTCTGCTGTTGGCTTAGGCTGGGAAATTCTCCCTGCATGCATCTGAGGACACTAGATAACTTAGCCCTGCATCAGTTATGGCCAAGAGTGACAATTCTGAACAGCCCACACGTTTCCAAATGTTTCTAGGGTTGTTGCGGGAAAGAGCCAGGCCCCTCCCCTGACGTGACTGGGAGCACCTTAAGCCTGGGCCTGCTTCCTAACCCTTTGGGATACCTAGATTTCTGTTCTTCTGTCCTTTGCCCTGTGGACCAAGGAAATGTCAAGCTTTTGAATGAATATTGTATATGACCACATTCAGTGGGGGGAGGTCCAGAGCACAGGACTGTAACTGGCAGCTTATAGTATTGATGTCCAGACAGGCATTTATGTCAGTGTGGCCTGCCCTGGGGATGGCTATCATCTGGGGAAGCAGGACTTTTTAAAGGGATGGCCCAGATAGGGCCAAGCTCCCAAGTAGCACAAGGGTTCTTTGGTGTGTGCCCCCTTCCCTGCTTGCATTCTTGTGTCTTGTGGGTGCTCAAAAGACACCCGGGAACTGGCCTTGACTGTCATGGAGCTGTGCCTGCGGCGCACTGTGGGAACACTGTGTTAGGACTGTGGTAGGGACTCTTCCAAACCCAGGGCTGGGTGATGGGGCTCGGTTCCCTGGAGGGTTTTAAGGAAGATAAAGACCTTGGTGTTGTAGGGTTTCTGGAATGAGCTGGTAGCTAATTGAAGTTACCTGACTTCCAGAGATCCAACCCAGTCCACTACTGCCTGTGTCTGGGGCAAAGCCCATGTTCTCAAGCTGTCCTCAGAGCTCCCAACCAGGGGCAGGAGCTTGAAGAGAAACCCCCTTGCTTCAATAGGAGGAGCTAAGTTGTCTGACCCCAGCGTAAGTTAGGCGTGTGGTAAAAGATAGGTGACTCCGTGCCTGGGCCTGCGGCTACCAGAAGATGGAAGCTAAGGCCGAGAGAGGTGTGGGGAGCATACTTTCCTGGAGCGCCAGGATTTGTCCTCCCTTGGGCAGACATCCCCCAGTGCTGCTCTGTCATTGGCCTAGCTCAAGGTCTTTTTCCTGTCCACTGTCTACTCTTCTAAACCCGCCCTAGAGCCAGAACGGACAGTCCTTCTGCAGGACCCTCTCCCAACTACTCCATCTAACCCTGTCCCCCGTCTGCTGCGGAATGTCACACAGGGGCTGTCCTTTTATTGCTCATGTGTTGCTTTGCGAGTATTTCCATGTCTGTCTTGTCTCCCGTAGGTCGCCATCTTTAGAAGGCAGGGCTGGGTCTCTCTCTCTCTCCACCGGAACTCTGTCTCACCTGCACCTTGGGGAACTCTGCTCCTGTAGTGCCAGCCTACAGGGACCCAGGAGGGTGTTTGCCTCATTGCCAGGCTCCTGTGACCCTAACCCCCCTGCCTCTTTTTGCCACTCCCTGCAGATGTGACAAGCCAAGGCGGTGAGCCAGGCTGCAGGAAGGAGCCTCCCTCAGGGTTTCGGGAACCAGCCCTCTCACCATGTCACCACCACACCATCATTGTCACCATCGACAGAACAGTCCTTAATCCAGAAAGCCTGACATGAAGGAAGAGGAGACTCTCCGAGGAGCACTTTGGGTCCGGAGGGTGAGACTCCGGCAGAAGCATTCCCGGGCAGGTGACCAAGCATGGTCCCTCGTGGAACTGGATTCGACATTCTCTTTTACTTGCTGCTAAATCACCAAGCCCGGAAGATTAGGGAGTTTTATTTCTGGGATTCCTGTAGACACACCCACCCACATACACACACATATATATATTATATATATATAAATAAATATATATGTTTTATATATATAAAATATATATATATTCTTTTTTTAAATTAACTTTGCTAATGTTATTGGTGTCTTCACTGGATGTGTTTGACTGCTGTGGACTTGAGTTGGGAGGAGAATGTGCCTCCTCGGATCATGATAGGGGAGACAATAGGATGAAAGACTCCGGTGTGGTCTTTCGTCTTTCTCAGAGAGGCCGAAGTCCTTTTGCCTGCCAGGGCACGGGGGCACACTGGCTCACTTCCAGAAACACGACAAACCCATCCCTGGCCCCAAGTCAAGAGGACAGAAAGATGGCAGATAAAGAGACAAAGACGCTGGTTCCAACAGGAGTTCGGGGAGTTTCAGGACATGGCCTGCTTTGTGGATCGCCACTAAATGCTGCAAGAGCATCCTGCCCCTCTGGGCACTGCCTGGAAGAATCAGGAACCTGGCCAGCCTTCAGCTCTCTCGTCCACTTCCGAGGTGCCCAGGAGGCCTCCCACAGGTGTCCTGACAAAGAAAAAACAGTCCGGTGGAAGAAGAGGCCTGGCAGTGGCTCCTCCTCCTGGGAACCCACCTCTCCCTACCCCACTTCCTGGGCACGGCCCAGGGGAACCTTGTGTGCTCAGACCATTGAAACCACTAGTTCTGTCCCCAGGAGACTTGGCCGTGTGTGAGTGGCTAACCCTCCCCCATCCCATCCCTTCCCGAGGCACAGAGCAGTGGGGCAGGACCCGCAAGCCCCTCATGGAGGCAGAGAAAAGAGAAAGTGTTTTATATATGGTACTTATTTAATAGCCCTTTTTAATTAGAAATTAAAACAGTTAATTTAATTAAAGAGTAGGGTTTTTTTTCAGTATTCTTGGTTAATATTTAATTTCAACTATTTATGAGATGTATCTTGCTCTCTCTTATTTGTACTGTTCCGATTTTATTTTTGTTTTTTTTTGTTTTTTTTTTTGTTTTTTTTTTTTGTGTGTGTGTGTGTGTGTGTATGAAATCTGTGTTTCCAATCTCTCTCTCCCGGATCAGTGACAGTCACTAGCTTGTCCTGAGAAGATATTTAATTTTGCTAACACTCAGCTCTGCCCTTCCCTTGTCCCCTCCACACATTCCTTTGAAATAAGGTTTCAATATACATTTACATACTATATATATATTTGGTAACTTGTGTTTGTATATAAATATATATATATATGTTTATGTATATATGTGATTCTGATAAAATAGACATTGCTATTCTGTTTTTTATATGTAAAAACAAAACAAGAAAAAATAGAAAATTCTACATACTAAATCTCTCTCCTTTTTTAATTTTAATATTTGTTATCATTTATTTATTGGTGCTACTGTTTATCCGTAATAATTGTGGGGGAAAAGATATTAACATCACGTCTTTGTCTCTAGTGCAGTTTTCCGAGATATTCCGTAGTACATATTTATTTTTAAACAGCAACAAAGAAATACAGATATATCTTAAAAAAACATTTTGTATTAAAGAATTGAATTCTGATCTCAAAGCTCTCCTTGGTCTCTCCTTCTCTGGGTCCTTCTGTCCCACTCTCCCTCCTCCTTTGGGGACCTGTATGGGGAAATGGTCCCTGGGTTGTAGTGTACGGGGTAACCCATCCATTCCTGGCTCAGTACGAAGAGTGTGTGCTCTGAGGATGGGTGGAGGGTAGATGGCCCCTTAGCAAGCAGTCCTCACACACTATGCAGAACTCACCTACATAGGAGTAGGACCAGGCCATGTCCCCAATGCTACCTGGAGATTGGAGAGAGCTGTTGGCTGCAGCTGGCCAGGAGAGGGAACCGGGTACAGCAGGGGTGGGGACTGTGACCCCAGTGTGCAGTTCACTTCTGTGTAATAGGCGGAAGAGTCCGGTAGTCTTGTTGCTTCCAGCAAGACTCACTGTTTCCCCTGTGCAAGCCTTTCTGTCCTGTCTTAGTCCCAGGAGAGATCCTGCTTTGATCTGACAAAATGAGTATTGTGTCTCAATCTGCTTCTAGCATCTTATCCTTCAGATTGCAAGCAGAGCTGGGGCAAATACTGGCCTGGCTACATCCTAGGACACTCAACAAAAAGAGCAGTGAAGGGTGATTGGTGGGAGATAGAGAAATTCACTCCCACAAATGAGAAAATGCATCAACACTGCCATGAGCTTTGACCTTGGCACTGGGGGTTCATGGTGCAGGTGATTTCTCATGACATGGCCTGCAGACATCTCTTCAGGGTGGATGAAAGGCATGTTGAAGATGGGTCTGAGTGGGTATTGAAGGGCTGAGCAAAGGCCTGAAGGTGGTACTCCAGCAGGGAGCAGGGGTTGGAACAAGACAGGAAGTGCCTGTATGGGTAAGCGCAGTAGGGGATGCAAGTGGGCATCTTGGTTCCAGATGTTTTACCACGGTGCCTGGCAACAGTGGGGGAGGGTGCCGTGAGGTGACTTGGAAAGCAGCAGTGTGGTCCCCACGGCAAGCACGGAGGCAGGAGGACTGGAGGCGAGGTCCTGCCTTCCGGAAGCTTTGGCTTGGCGCCTGTCCTTTCCCAATTGCTTACCCCACATGGGTTGATGTCTGGGGAAGGCCCAGTGAGGTAGGTGCTCTTGTATCTACCTGGAACTTGGCGTCTTAGACTCCTCTGGCCTCCCTTTGGCTGGTTCTCCTGGAGCAGCCAGAATGAGCCTGGTAAAGGAGGAGCCAGATCATACTACTTTTTGGCTTAAATCCCTGTAGAGACTCTATTTTATCCAGAGTAAGAGGGCCCTGCACCTGTCTTTCAGTGGCTCACTGGGTTCTCATTCATCTCGGGCAAGTGGCTTCCACCCTTCTGTTTCTCAGATTCCTGGGACCTTTGCAGAGGCTTCCTCTGTATTTGGGACACGCCATCCCACATAGGATATGTGTGGCTGCAAACCTTCAAGTCTTGTTCACTTTTCGGTGAGGCTTCTTGACCTCAGCACTTACAACCAAGCCCACTCTGCCTCCGGGCTCTTCCATTTTTTTCTATTCTGTGGAGAGTACATGCATGCACATATGTGCACCTGTATGGGGAGGACAGAGGCCAATGCTGGCTGTCTTCCTTAATTGCTCTCTGCCTTATTTTTGGGATAGTGTCAATCACTGAACTTGGAGCTCACTGATTTCGCTAGACTGGCTGGCCAGTGAGCCCCAGGAATGCGATCACCTGTGTCTGCCTCCCCAGCACTGGGACCACAGGTGCATGCCTCTGTGCTGAGGCCCAAGCTTAGGTCCTTGAACCTGTGTGGCAAGCATTTTATTTATTGAGCCACCTCACTTCCCCCTCTTCCTCTTCTTCCGGTTCCTCCTTTTGAGGTAGAGTTTCTCTGTGTAGTCCTGGCTGCCTTGTGGAACTCACTGTGTCGATCCGCCTGCCCCTGCCTCCTGAGTGCTGGGATTAAAGGTGTGCACCACCGAGCCTGCCCCCCCCC
>JAQHUG010000041.1:2244796-2258823 GCA_028555095.1 Dicrostonyx torquatus
TGTCAGGGCTGTGGCCATGCTCCCAGTCTGACTGTAGTTAGAGGTCTGGTGATGTCAGGGCTAGAGGTCATGCTCCCAGTCTGACTGTAGTTAGAGGTGTAATAATGTCAGGGCTGTGGCCATGCTCCCAGTCTGACTGTAGTTAGAGGTGTAATAGTGTCAGGGCTGGAGGTCATGCTCCCAGTCTGACTGTAGTTAGAGGTGTAATAATGTCATGGCTGAGGGTATGCTCCCAGTCTGACTGTAGTTAGAAGTGTAATAATGTCAGGGCTGGGCCATGCTCTCAGTCTGACTGTAGTTAGAGGTGTAATATAGTCAGGGCTGGGGCCATGCTCCCAGTCTGACTGTACTTAGAGGTGTGGTGATGTCTGGAAGGACCATGTTCCCATCTTTCTTTTTCCACTTCTATGCCGCCACCATCCTGATTTTCTTGCCCCTGACAGGTTACAGGTGTGTAAATACCTTATTAAAATACTTGCTTAGGGGCAAAGAGATGGCTTAGTGGGTAAAGGCACTCTTTGCCACTAAGCCTGTGACGTGAGTCTGATTCGTGCAACCCACAGTGGAGAGAAACCCACATAGTGGAGAGAGAAAACGGCACACATGCTTGCAACACACGCATGCGCACACACAGAAAATAAATAAATAAAGGTAACTTAGATTAAGGGCTAGAGGGAACCTTAGCCCTTCTAAGGTCTCACTTAAGTGAGTCCCAGATCAAAGGAGGAGATTGGGACCCAGAGAGGGACTCTGTGTGTGTGTGTGTGTGTGTGTGTGTGTGTGTGTGAGAGAGAGAGAGAGAGAGAGAGAGAGAGAGAGAGAGAGAGAGAGAGAGATTCCATAGTTAATAGAAGACTTGGGGTTGTGGAGTCCTCTAGCACAGATGGGGGTGGCTGGTGCCACAGGGCATATTGTGGTGTGTACACCTGTGCCAGGTCCTCTGTGGGAAGTTGTGTGTTCATGTGAGTGTACTCCTTGAGAGGTCTGTTATTCCTGTGTCTGACCCTGGGGGAAGGGAAGGGCAGGTTTGTGCCAGGGACATCAGACTGGTCTTATTCCGTTCAGAGCTGAGTCCACTTGGCCCATCCCTCTTGAGCCAAGGGTAGAGGGCAATGAGTCACAGATGACTCAGGTGCTGGAGGCCACAGCCACGCATGGCACGTGATAGCTGAAGCAGCCAGATCTGTTCCCGGACAGACAGGTGGCCCAGGAAGCTGACATGGAGCTTTTGTTCCTAGAGAACAGGAGGAATTGTTTCCAGGCTGGCGTGGGGTGACAGAAGCCAAGGGGCTTGCTTGTCTGCTGGCACTATGATGCATGGCCTAGCTGGGTGGGAAAACATTGTTCTGACTAAACCTCCCTGTCTGAGGCATTCAGGTCACCATCATGGGAAAGAGTTTTCCCTCTGGAAGCCAGCATTTGACTGTAAACTACATGTGTATTGCCTTGTCACATGGCGATATGTCTTATTGGATTGAGGAAAGGACTGTGAAGCCTTGCCCTACTGATTGAATTCAAGGCCTGATCCGGAAGAAGCAGCATCTGCAGTTAGTCAGCGTTCTGGGTTCAAGTCTGCATGCTCTGGACACTGTCATTTCTTGTTGGAGCCCTCAACACCTCAGGGTACTCTTTAGGCTTCCTTCAGATAGGCTTGAAGGCTGGGTTCAGAGCCTCCACAATGTCGCCTGCCTCCTCTCCGCTTGAGGTGAGACATCAGGACGGTGTTGGGGACGCTAGCAAGTGCTGGCCCTGCAGGGGTGTGGTCCAGGGCCCTGTCCACCTGCGCCTGTGATGATTACAGGGTGAGCCACTAGGGCCAGACACTGTAATCTGCTGTTCTCCCCTGCCAGGCCTGTGACTTTCTTCTGGCCGGCTCACTATTTTCTGGGAGTGCTCAGAAAGCACTCTGTGGGCTGAGCTGAAGGCCAAAGCCGAGTTCTGACCAGCAGGAATATGGCGAAGGAGAGGGGACCAGGGCATGACGGGGAAGCTGCAGGAGATGTGGTCACCTCAGAAGACTCTGTCCTGGCCGGCAGACTAAGAAAAAACGGGAATGGCCCGCCCCTCTGCTCCCTGCCCAGTCTGAGCAGCCACCTCCTTGTCCTGTCCCTTTCTGTCATGAGGAATGGGTGGGCCACACTGGGTCACCTTATGTCTCAAATCCTGGCAATATCTCTTGGCTTTTTCCTGAGAGTAAAAGCCAAACTGATAATGGTGACCTCAAGTCCTCTGCATGATCCCTTCCAAGAGCAGCCAGTGTATTTTACACACACAATTGAGCTGCTCCTGCCCCTTTGGCCCGGGATGTTCTGTGTGTAGACATGTGCAGGACCTATCTCCTCATCTTACAGTTTTCGCCACACATCACCCTACAGTGATGCCTACCCTAGGGACGTTCTGTGTACATGCACATGGGAGTGCGCATGTGCGCGCGTGCCTGCGTGCATGTAACAGTAGCATGCATGCATTCCTTGTGAGCAAATGTCGTTTGTTCCTGATGGTCTTTCTTCTAGACCTAATGAGATCAGGCCTGCAATCCCAGTGACTCAGGAGGATAAAGCAGGATTGTAAATTCAAGGTCTGCCTGGTTTATAGACTAAGTTCAATGCCAGCTTTGGCAATTTAGTGACACTCTGTTTCCAAATAAAAAGTAAAATGTGGGCTATGGTAGATGAGTGGTCAGCTCTCACTGAGCGTGTGCTAAAGGCCCTAGTTCTATGCCCAGCACTGGAGTCATGTGTGGTAGAAGACAAGATGGAGGGTCAGAGGTCTGATATGTTTGAGGTTGGGGGAGGGGAGTGAGGGGAAGAAAAGCAGCTCTGAGGCCAGGGCTAGTGGAGGCCCAGACCTAGGCTGGAGGTTCCTATGTAATGTCCTCGTTTGCTTTCCGTTGTGACAAACTATGATGAAAAGCACCTTAAGGAAGAAAAGGTGTGGTGAATACTATTTTAAGATGGTTACATTTGTTTATGCTGTGGAACATTTGTTTAATGTTGCAAAGATGTGCTGCATTTTTTTTAATGTTGCATTTGTTTAACTTTGTGAAACTGTGTTACTTTGCCTGTCTAAAACACTTGATTGGTCTAATAAAGATCTGAACAGCCAATAGCAATGCAGGAGAAAGGATAGGCGGATCTGACAGGCAGAGAGAAGATCAAGGCATGAAAGGAGGAGGACATCAGCCACCCAGCTACACAGCAAGCCACGAAGAAAGAAGGGAAGGAAAGATATAGAGAATAGAGAAAGGTTAAAGCCCAGAGGCAAAAGGTAGGTGGGATAATTTAAGAAAAACTGGCTAGAAAAAAGCCGAGCTAAGGTTGTGCATTATAAGAAAAAACAAACCTTCTTGTGTAATTTATTTGGGAGCTGGGTAATGAACCCCCCAAAGAATGAAAGAATAAAAAGTAAAAAAAAAAAAAAACAAAAAAAAAACCAACTACGGAAAGGTTTTTTTTGTTTGCTTGTTTGCTTGTTCATTTTGGTTTTTGGAGACAGAGTTTCTCTGGGTAGCCTTAGCTGTCCTGGAACTCACTCTGTAGACTAGGCTGGCCTCAAGCTCACAGAGATCCACCTGCCTTTGCCTCTTGAGTGCTGGGATTAAAGGCCAGCACCCCACTGGCTAATGTTTTCTTATATAGCTCTGAACCACCTGCCCTGTCAAGGGATGATACTCCCCACGGTAGGTGGGGTCCTCCTCCATCAATTACTAATCAAGACGATGCCCCATAGACACACCCACAGGTCAAGCTGTCTAGGTAATTCTTCAGGAGCTTCCTTCTTCTCAGGTGACTGTAGGTTATGTCAAGCTGACAAAAAGCTAATACACAGGTAGGTCACTCACAGGAGATGGGGATGGAGGAAGAAGCTGGCATTGTCCAGTACAGTCCCTCTGTGGCTGCTGACAGACAGGCAGATGGTCGGTGTTATCATGGGTTGGAGGTGCCTAGCAGAAGCTCGCCTGAGGGGCCTAATGCCTACAACTACACAGGTTGTAATGCTGGGAAACAGTTTGGCACATCATCCCAGCTGGGACTTTATTCCAAGAAAAGAATAATTCTTTCTTGAGTTAAAAAAATGAACAACATCAAAATCCAAAGGTACAGACCATCTGCTGTTCAGAAGACATGAAGGTGGGAGTCTGAGGGAGGACGGGAGCAGGTGCGTCCATGGCCTTCACTCTGATTACACGACTTTTGTGCCCAGGAGAGGCGAGGCCTGACCAGCTCCACACCCAATGGGAAGACATTTTACCTGGGACTGCTCCACCACCTGTGGTCGAGCCTCCCCCTCATGACAGCAGCCCTTGATTCTTTCAGTGGTGTGTATATGTGTATGTGTGTACTAATGCAGGTGCACATGTGCATATATGTTATAGAGGGAAGAGGTCAAGACTGTTAGTCTCCATGCTATCTTATTTTAAGAATTGTTTTTACTTATTTTATGTTTATCAGTATTTTGCCTGCATGTATGTCTGTGAGGTGTCAGAAGCCCTGGAACTGGAGCTACAGACAGGTGTGATCTGTCATGTGGATGCAAGGAGTTGAACCTGCTTCCTCTGGAAGAACAGTCAATGCTCTTAACCACTGAGTCATCCACACCCCTCCTTTCTAAAGAGTGTGTCTCACTCCGTAGCCCTGGCTGGCCTGGAACTCACTATGTAGACCAGGCTGACCCCAAACTCAAAGCTCTGCCTGTCTCTGCCACCACAGTGCTGGGATTAAAGGTGTGCACCACCACATCCAGCCACACACTTCACCTCACACTGAACCCAGCATCACTGATTGGCTGGGCTCATGACCACTGTGCTCCAGGGATGCATTGTCTCTATCCCCTGCCCCCCAAGTTGTGCAGTTATATAGTCACTTGTGACCACACCCAACTTTGATGTGGGTGCTGGGGCTCTTAGCTCAGGGCCTCCTATTTTCGAGGCAGGTACTTTGCTCAGAGTCATCTCTCTAGCCCCAGGACAGGTTTTGTAAGCGAAGGGCCTGTAGAGCTTTCCCGCAGGGCAACTTGTCAGGTTCTGTGAGTCTCGAATACCTGTGGCTCTCCCATCGGGCGTCTTTATCACCCGCATGGCAGTGCAGGCAGGCGCAGTCTTCACAGGGAGGTTCCTTTCCTAGGGAATGCTCCTTTTGTTCTGTCCTCCAAAAACAAAGCTACCAGCAGTCCCTGGGGCTATTCTGTTTCAAAAATAATTCCAAAGCTGGTTGTGGTAATGGCATATTCCTACCACCCCAGTTTTCGGGATGTGGAGGCAGGAGGATCAGAAGTTCGAGGTCATCCTTAGCTACATAGCAAGTTTGAGGCCAGTCTTGGCTGCATGAGGTATAGTCTCAAACACTCTCCCCCTTAGATAGATAGATAGATAGATAGATAGATAGATAGATAGATAGATATAGATAAATGTACAGATGAGTTCATGTTTTGTCCCTCTTGCTATCATCTGGCCATCTGGCCTGAGCTCTGTGGCTTTTTTGCTCCCCTCTGGCTTGGCTGGCCCTTGCTCCTCTCAACAGGCAAGGCAGACTCTGACAGCACCAGGCTTTTTACTTCAGGACAGACTGTCTTTCCCCACAGGACATCAAAAGGACCTGAACTTCAGGTGCCTGTCTTTGGGGCTTTGGGCTGTTGTTTGAGCTGTTTTTTTGACATAGCCCTGGCAGGTGAGCTTTGAGTTTATGATCCCCAAATCACACACTTGTATTGACTGGGAGCCAGTAAACACTTGTTAAGCACATGTATGGGTGAATGAGTACCCCAATCCTGCACCGTGGCCAGGCCCGCGCCACCGTGGCTCGTCCTGCCCTCAGCCTTCTTGAGAGCTCACTCACTCCCTTGCCGAGCTTGAGCTTCCTGGAACCAATCTGCTTCACATCTGCCTTAGGGACTTTGAACTTGCTACTCTTTCCTTTCGGAACATTCTGCCTCCACGCTTTTGCACGGATACCTTCACTGTACTTTTTAGAATGAGTTAAAAGAGGCCCTCCTTGAGCATCTCCTTCCCCACAATATACTATCACCAGGGGCTGGAGAGATGGCTCACACTTAAGAGCCCTGGCTGCTTTTCCAAAAGTCCAGAGTTCTGTTCCCAGTAGTCCCATCAGGCAGCTCAGAACTACCTGTAGCTCCAGATCCAGGGGATCTAATGCCTCTTCCAGTTTCTGTGGGTTCTTGCACAAGTATCACACACACACACACACACACACACACACACACACACACACGGCGGAGAATAAACGACATCACCAAGTTCTTCTCAGGTTACCCTCCCTACAGTATTTACCTCTAGCAAGACTTGATTGGTTTAAAGATCAGCTTTCTTCCTTTTGGGGTTTTCTGGAAGCAGGAAGTTTGTCTGGGTGATTGTCTTGACTGTTTGTCCCCGTGGGTAGTGCTTGAAGCTTTATAATTATGTGTTGAATGAATGAATGAATGAATGAATGAAGGCTCCAGCTCTGCCTTTGCTGAGGTCTGCTGGTTTTGCAATGTCTTATGTAATCAGGAACCTGGTAACCCTGTTTGCTCTTTTCATTCCAAGGATTTTCGACGTGCTTGGCCAATGTAAGTGAAGCTCATTTATTTGCACTGGCCCCTCCTCTCCCTAGTGAGGCCCTGTGGGAGCACACAGTAGGTCCACTGCACGCTCACATGAGATGGGGATGGAGTCTGGTCAGGCCCACCTAGATCCTCCTCTCCCTAGTGAGGCCCTGTGGGAGCACACAGTAGGTCGACTGCACACTCACCTGAGACAGGGATGGAGTCCAGTCAGGGCCACCTAGATCCTCCTCTCCCTAGTGAGGCCCTGTGGGAGCACACAGTAGGTCGACTGCACACTCACCTGAGAAGGGAATGGAGTCCGGTCAGGCCACCTAGATCCTCCTCTCCCTAGTGAGGCCCTGTAGGAGCACACAGTAGGTCCACTGCACACTCACATGAGACGGGGATGTAGTCTAGTCGGGCCACCTGACTGCTATTCTGGTTATCTCAGTGACTTAAAGTGAGTCAGCATACCTTGGACCCTTTACAGTTCTCATCGGAAAAGATAACAAGGTTTGTACAGATGGTCTCTAAGATTCTGCTTGCCTTTCAAAGACTAGAATGGAATTCACCAGCTCAGGACATAGCTGTGGGCAGGAGTGGAGATGGGTGACAGAGGATGGCGAGGGAAGGGACAAGCTAGTCAAAAGGGCTTTTTCAGGAAGGGTCAGGTCACATGAGTCTTCTTCTGGGGCCTCGGGGATAGGACTCTGTAAGATTCTGGGTACCGTCTGGTTTTGGAAGTTCAGGCTATACCCTAGTGGCTGTGACTCTGAGAAGCACAATCTAAAGGTTGTGGCAGGTCCTCTGCTTCAGCTGTCTGAGCCCCTGAGACAGTCTGCAGTCTTGGCGGTATGTGAGTGAATGTTCTTTGGGGAAGGTGTACTTAGCTTTCATGGGGTCCCTAGGGGATCTCCCCAGCACTGAGAAGCTCATCTGTAGAAGGCTGACCTAAGAAGAAGAGTATGAGTTCTCCGTTTTCCTGTCTTTTGTGGACCAGTAGAATGGGGAGTTGGGTGACATGCAGAAACATCTAGCATTTAGAAGAGGCTGCCTTTATTTCATGAATGTCACCTCCTCTCAGCAGCCCTGCCCAAGGTGCTCCTCCATTTCACGGTGACTCCCAGACCATGATGCCTGTGAGTGGCAGAGAGAGTGGAGCCAGGCTGCTGGCTGAGGAATTCCGGGCTTCCCTTTGAAGCATCCAGCAGGGTGATAGTCCAGCAAGGCTGACAGCCCTTCCTCCATTCCTCCACAGCATGAGTCTGGGGTTCAGAGAGCAGTGACTCCCGCCTGCAGATGGTGCTGACTTGAGAGCGGAATAGACGCCGAGATGAAAGGCAGTGCCCAGGTAGGACTCCTTGGCTGCACAAGGGGCACTTGGAGCTCTGGGGGTGAGCACAGGGGACCGACGAGAGGAAGGCAGTGGAAGGCATTTTGTATGTGGGTAATCCCCAAACAATGGAGTGTTTATAGCATTGTCTACAATTGCAGTGCAGGTGTGTGTTCCCTGCTGGACTTTGGGCTTTACTGCAGGCCTCAGGCTCGGGAGACTTTTTGGAATGTGCCCCTTGCCTTCTAGGGCCACCTTTGGCCTCACCTGCTGTTTACCTTCCTCTTGAAGTCCCTTTGCCGCCCCCCCACCCCTTTGGCAGACTGAGCCAGTGCCAGGAAATTGTTGGTCAAAGGTGAGGTCACTAAGAGCCTAGAAAAACAACAGGTCACCATTAACCTTGTCTGCCTGCCAGGTGTCTTCTGCTTCACCCAAGCTCCTCCCTCCCTCTCTCTTCTTGTTCCTGGAGAAGAGGTCCTGGCAGGTTTTGGGGGTGTGCCTGGGGTGGAAAAGTCCTGTAAGACCGACCATCTTGAGACATTCCTCACTACATTTCTGACTTGTGAACTCCATAGCTATCTGGTATTATCTGACTGCGCGGCCACCAGAGTTTAGATGCTGACCACCCAGCAAGGCCAAAAGAAAGCCGAGAGAAAGATTGTGTTCATTTGCCAACATGTTATCAGGTCAGACTTTTAATAATGTCAAAAGTTTCATTGGATAGATGGGCGGTGGGTGGGTGGATGGATGGGTGTGTGGGTGTGGACGAATACATGAATGGTTCAGTGGATTAGTGGGATGGGTGGCTATATGAGTGGGTAGATGTGGGTAACCGGGCATTTGGATTGATGGGTGAGTAGATAGGTAGATGTGTGGAAGGCATGGATGGTTGGTTGGCAGGAAAGGTAAATGCGTGTGTGAGTGGGTAGAGGAGTGGATATATGGGTAACTGGATGGGTTGGTAGACAGATGAGTGATTATGAGCTGCTGGGTGGTGGATTGGATGGGTGGAAAGATGGACGGATAGCTGGACAGGCCACTAGAGGAATGGATATATGAGTGGGTGTTTGGAAGGATAAACAAATGAAGGTCGAGAAAGTGGGTAGATGGGTGAATTCGCAGACAGATGTGCATTTGAATTGTTGGGCAGCTGGATGATAAGGATGGATGGATAATTGGGCAAGTGGGAGGACAGGTGTAGGTGGATAGTTGGATTGATGCTTGGGTGGGTTGGTGGATCAGTGGATGGGAAGATGGATAGGAAGTGGAAGGTTGGGAGAATAAATGGTTGGGTATATGGGTAGACCGGAAGGTAGCTAGATGGGTTGTTGATGATGAATGGATGGTTAGGTGGATATTTGGGTGGATGGATGGGATTAATGACCTGACTCTATAGTTGAGAACTCACATCCTCTGAGAACCTCCTTGAGAATACCTTATTGTCGACATATTCCCATCTTTGGTGTGTCAATATTATCTTGATTTCTTTCTTTCTTTTTTTTGTGTTTTATTTATTTATTTATTTTTGTATTTTAGAAACTCTTTTTTATTGTTTTAATTGAGCTATATATTTTTCTCCACTCCCCTCCCTTCCTTTCCCCTCCCCTTCTACCCTCTCCCATGGTTCCCATGCACCCAATTTACTCAGGAGATCCTGTCTTTCTCTACTCCCCATGTAGACTAGATCCTTGTATGTCTCTCTTAGGGCCCTCATTGTTGTCTAGGTTCTCTGGGATTGTGAATCATAGGCTGGTTTTTCTTTGCCTTATGTCTAAAAGCCACTTACAAGTGAGTACATATGATATTTGTCTGTCTGGGTTATTGTTTTGTTTGTTTGTTTGTTTATTTTTGAGATAGGGTTTCTCTGTGTATCTTAGGAGCCTGTCCTGGAACTCACTCTGTAGATAAGCTGGCCTCGAACTCACAGAGATCCCTTTGCCTATGCCTCCCAAGTGCTGAGATTAAAGGTCTACACCACCACCATCTGACTGATCTTGATTTCTTTACTGATCCTCTCAGGTGATTTCAGATGGCTGTGTTCAATCACAAGCAAGACAGAGACCAAGCCTCCTAATTCCTCATGTGGCCCCAGACCCTTGCCCCATTATTGCACACAACTGGATGCTTTCCAGCCTGTGGGATCCGGACAAAGGAGCCTGGGTTTTTGTTACAAGATGATTCTTCATGTTTTTGGTGAAGAGCTAAGCTCTCCATCCCACTTGGCAAATCCCACATGCCATGCCTCAGGTCTGGGATTTCCTTCTGTACAGACCTGGTCATCCAAAACAGTTGATGCTCATTTGCTTATTCGCTCCAAAGCCATTTGCTATGTACCCCCAACATGTCAGACTCTGTGCCTGATCTGGCTCTAAGGTGGAGGTGATGTCAGAGATGTCGAATACGCCAGGGTGGCACCCAAGCACTGGAGTCCTGAGGTCAGGACTCCAAAGGCCTCCTGGAGAGGTAGTGGCACCTGAATCTCTTGACAAACCCTTATTTGACCTTCTGTTTGGAGAGCTTGAGTCCATCTCAGTTTGTCAAGATCTGCCTGGTGACCCTCTCATGCCCCTTCTCCATCTCTGCTTCTTGCAGTTGTCAGAACCACCAATACTGACTGACCACAGATGTGCAGAGCTCAAAGCTGTGACTCTGTCATGCCCCTGAGAACTGAGCCTGCCTTTACTCTCTCATAGACAGCACACCTGTCGCCCTGACTAGCCCAGCGCCCCTTTTGCTGACCCAGCACCTGGGGTTCTGGGATGGGTACTTAGCACAGCTAGGGTGTCCTAGCTTGACAAGGTTCCCCTTTTCACAGTGACAGGTGGGAATTGGAAACATGCCCAGGCTGAGCGCCTTGTTGGAGGGTGGTGGGGTATAAGTGTGGCCCGGTCAGTGAGCTCTAGAGAGGGTGTCCAGGGAGAGAGCATGGCTCTGAAACTCTGGATTGCTGGGTTACAACCGCCCTATTTCGCAGGGCCACAGTGTAGAGACAGTAGGATAAAGGGTCTATACAGTTGCCCTTGCCCTTGGAGCTGGGCCTCCAGCCTTCCCAGAAGGGCTCCCAGGCCCTGCTGACCCACCAGCCTCAAGGCACAAAGTCCAGTGGGGTGATTTTGTCATCTCTTCCCATGGCAGCCTTAAAGGGCCAGTTCCTGTCAGAGGGTTAATAATTACCTGTTGGGTCACCAACAGACCCAGATGGTGGTATGTGTGAAGATGAGCAAGTGGGTGGATGGTTATTAGGTTATGAGATAGTGACGAGCTTGGCCCTGGAAGATGCTGGAGGCTTCCTTGGAATTCATCCTCTCAGGGATTGTCTCTACCCCAGAGCTCTGCTCTCTGGCTTGGAGCCATGAAGACGATTCTGTGTTTTTAATGGCCAAGAGCCCAGGGAACCTGTGAGCTCAGAGGGAGAGTAAAGTCTAGGGTGCTGCCCCAAACTCTGACAGGAAATCAATCAGAAGAAAAATCATACCAGGCCTAGGATTCACCCCACGGAGGGGGCGACTCCCAGGCAGATGGGAAATCGGGTTGCATCTTGGGACCTGATTTGGAAAACAGTTGTTGCTACGTACAACCTTCGTTCATCATCTCCATGCTCAGAAGGACCCCGTCTCCCTGTCTCCCCTCACAGCAGTCTGTCTTTCCTCTATCCTCCATATCTGGTCCCCCAGCTTTGGAAAGCAGGGTGACAAGGATTAATGGCATCAAGAGACTCCTTCATGAGCATTGGGTGTATTATGTAACCCATAGAGTAGTCTTGTGACAAAGGTATTCCTTTCAACCTTTTGGCCACTGTGATAGGTCCTGTCCCTCCCATGTCCCCAACTGGACTGGCTCAGTTAACCTTCCAGTGAGCTTACCACATCCAGGCCACATCCCCTTCTCTTCCTCCCAGTAAGTATCTGACAGTTCTGAGCTCATCCAGGCTGGATCATCAGCCTCTGCCTGGATTGCTACGTCAATAGCCTCTCTGGAGTCAGACTAAGAGCTCTGTCAGGCCTGGAGGAGATAAAGGGATAGAGAAAATGTCCCAAACAAGAAAGTGGGCTGTGAGAAGGATGAGGTACCTCCTAGGGAAGACTGGGCCTCTGTCTCAGGCCCTTTTCTTTCTTCTGAACTGGAGAGCCCTTCACAAAATCTGTTTGAGTGTTCAAACAAAAATATTGCTAGAAGCTGGGTGTGGCATTGCATGCCTTTAATCCCAGCATTCAGGAAGCACAGTCAGGCTCTTTGTGAGTTCGAGGCCAGCCTGGTCTACATGGTGAGTCCAGGACAACAAGGGCCATACAGTGAGTGAGACCCTGTCTCAAAAGTTAGGTGTGCTGTCTGGTGTAGACTTGTGATTCCCAGCACTAAGGCTGAGGCAGGGGTATTTTCAGTGAGTTTGAGGCCAGCCTGCTTGACATAGTAAGATCCTGTCTCAAAAAAGCTTAACAAGATAAAGAAAATAAATAAATAATAAATAAACCAATTTTAAGAGTGGCTTCTCCCTCCCTAACACAAGCCAAGAGCACACCAAGAGCACTCAGGATAAATTCAGGTCCTCAGACTAGCATGGCACACTCTACTGTCTCCCAACTCCTGATGCACGCGTGTGCCTGTGTGTGCTTGAACTTGTGCATGTGTGTGCATGTGGGGGTGGGGCAGAGGTTGTTGCTAGGTGTGTCCTTGATCATTCTCACTCCACCCCGCCAGTGTGTATGTGTGTGTGTAGACTAGAGGTTAATGTTGTACTTCTTTCCCATAATCATTTTATTTTTCTTTTAAAACATTGATTAATTATTAATTAATTGTGCATTTATGTTCCCAGCATTGAACTGAGGTTGTCAGACTTAGTGGCAAGTGCCCCATATCAGCTGAGCCATCCCACTAGCCCTCCATCTTTATTTTCTTATTATTTAGATACAGGGTCTCACTGTGTAGTCCTGGTTGGCCTGGAACTCTTTTTAGACCAGGTTGACCAAAGCATGCCCCACCAGGTTGCCTGGCTTCAATTTTATTTTTTATTTGGCATCTCTCAATGAACCTGAAGCCCTCCATTTGACAAAGCTGTCTGACCAATGATCTTCAAGGAGCTGTCTGTGTGCCTGCCCCTCCCCCCAGGTCTTTCCATTGGGCTATTGGGATTTGAACTCAGCCCTTGTGCTTGCAAGGCAGGTGTTTCCTGAGCCATCTTTGCAGCCTCCAGCTTTGGTGGTGTTCACCTCTTGTCCTTCCAGCTTTGAACACACAGTTTTGGTGGGCTTGGAAGAGCAGGTTTTACTGATCCCATTGGGGAGGTGAGGAATGGATTCCCCAAGTGGGGACAGTATATCCACAGCCGGGCTGAAGCCAGCACTTTCTCAGGCTTTCCCTGGTGCTGGCTCTTCCCTTGCCTCCTCTGTCTTGTCCCTGCCCCAGGGAGTTGTCTCCTTTGAGCCTGTCTGGTTTTGGAGTTACAGTTTGCCCTTCACTTAAGAACAGTCTTTTTATTGTGGTTAAGTATACATAACAAAATTTGCCAGCATAACCATTTTCAAGAGCATGGTGCCAGTGGTAATGAGCGTGTTCATACTGTGTTAACCCGCATTGCCCTCCATTTCCAGAACTTTCCATCTTATTAAACTGCAACTTTACCCATTCAACACCAACTCTTATCCTGCTGCCCCTGATGCCCTCTGCCCTTCTGTCTGCCTCTGATCTCTGCTAGTTCCAGTCATGGAAGCGTTCAGTATGGCCTGCTTATGAGCAGCTCGCCTATGAGCACACTGCCCTCAAGGCTGCCCTGAGTCGTGGCCAGAGTTGGAGTCCTTGCTTTTTAAGGCTGAGAAACCTCCCCCTGTATGAAACGCACCACAGTTTGCTTATCTGTGCATTCGTCTGAGGGCACTAGGGTTTTATCTACTTTTCTACAATTGTGGATAGTATTTATTGAACACAAGTGAACATATAAATTTATATCTCTTTGAAACTTTGGTTCTAATTCTTTGAGAGATATGTATGCCAGGAAATGGAGGTCCTAAATTACAGGGTAGTTCTGTTTTTAATGATTTAAGGAAACCATCTGACTTGCCACTCACAGGGTCCAGTTCCACACTCACACGTGCACAGGGTCCAGTTCCACACTCACACGTGCACAGGGTCCAGTTCCACACTCACACGTGCACAGGGT
>JAQHUG010000041.1:2274833-2338344 GCA_028555095.1 Dicrostonyx torquatus
GTATACCACCGTGCCCCACTGGGTGTATACCACCGTGCCCCACTGGGTGTATACCACCGTGCCCCACTGGGTGTATACCACCGTGCCCCACTGGGTGTATACCACCGTGTCCTACTGGGTGTATACCACCATGCCCTACTGGGTGTATACCACCGTGTTCTACTGGGTGTATACCACCGTGTCTTACTGGGTGTATATCACCATGCCCCACTGGGTGTATACCACAGTGCCCTAGTGGGTGTCTTCTTCTGTCTCTCCCTCCTATTCCTTTGAGTTAGAGTCTCTCCCTGAATCTGGAACTCTATGTTTTGGCCTACAGCCAGCTCATCCCAGTCATTCTCCTGTCTCCACTCCCCACAGTGTTAGGGTGGTAGACAAATATGAGACCATGCCAAGATTTTTCTGTAGGTGCTGAGCTCTGTCCTCAGGTCCTCATGGCTGTGCAGCAAGCCCTTTTAACTACTGTGCCATCTCCCCAGCACCAAGTGAACTTAGTTTTAATGTGTTATATGTTTATTTAATGTAACAGATACAAAATGTCATCATTCCAACAGATGGCGAGTATTTGGTATATGAAGATGTATGGAATCACTTTTGTTACTTTTCATAGACGTCCCCCCACTGCACTGTGCAGGTTTCATTAAAACGCATCTGCATCTGGACGGGCCACATTAAGGGGACCTGGCTCCTTATCTGAGTTACTATCTCTGTCCCATGCCTATAGAGCTGGACCTGCTGGTAAGGACAGGGTCTTGCTGCTGCTGGTCTGTGCCTCTGGTAGCTGCTTGGCTCTGGAAGGGACTTCAGGAGACCAGGAAGGCAATGTGCTGTGTGTGCACTTATGTGTGGGAGGGTGGCCAGAGCCTATGTGCACCAGTGTTTTGAAGCTGTGGTAAATATTAACAAGGCAGTGGGAGCCAGGCCCTCTGGGAGGCCTCGGCTCCCTGGTGGGGAGGAAAGGGAGATAGTGCTGTGTACCTTAGATAGGGCTTTCAACCCGGCCTCCGAAGCTGCAGCACCCAAGCTGCCAGGGACACATGGGCACGACTTCTGTTCCCAGAACCAAGATGCCTCGCCTTGCTGGGAGATTCTCAGAACTCCCAGACCACAGAAGCACCACTTGGCCTCTGTGTGTGCAGTGCCCCAATCTGCTTCTCCAAGGCTCCTCCTCATGGCCCACATTCCTTACCTCTACAGCTCCTCTCTCCACATTGACTTCCCTATGGGCACAATTCATCCAAACCTGAGGGCACAGGGAACAGATTCCATTCAGATCATTTCTTCTACAAACAAACAAACAAACAAAGCCCTCCCATCAAGTTGGGAGATGTAGCTCAGTTGGTAGAATGGCTGTCTAGTATGCTCAAAGTCATGGCTCGCTCTCAAGTGCTTCATAAGCTGGACATGATGGCACACGTCCATAATCCTAGTATTTGGGAGGTAGGGGCAGGAGGATCAGAAGTTCAAGGGAATCCTTGTTACATAACGTGTTGGAGGCCAGCTTGGGCCACGTGAGAGAAACAAATAAACAAAGCAAAATATTGCACAAAGTAAAGCTCTGTCTCCTAAGCACTTCTTGTGGTGTTGGTTGCTTCTCTCTTAACATCAGGAAAGCCATGATTGTCGCGGTGTGAGTATCAGAAGGGTTGACCCCCAACAGCTACAAACCTGGGCTTTCGACGGAATGTGTTCCAACTCTATGAAGCTCTGTCTGAAGGGAAACTAAGAATGCTGTAGGTATTTGCATAAGCAAATATTGCAAAGACAAAGAGAAATCAAAGTGATCCGTCCTGGTGGCAAGAGCAGGAGGACAGGGAGGGACTGGGAAGGGAAAATTCTCAGGGTTTATTAACCTTGAGATTGAACTGTGCAGACACAGTATCTAGTTTTAAAGACAGGTGAGACAAAATTTCAATTGTTTCCTTTTTTTCCTGGCAGATGAGACATAGTTATGCATTTTCTCACAGTCTGTGAGCTTCAGTATTGAGTGATGTCTAGAATGGGTGTGGGCTTGGTTTGCCAAGCAGATCATTGACTTAAGTGACTGGAAAAAGTGAGTTCTTTCTAGGCACGGCATAGGAGTGCCCTTTAACTTCTCTATTTATCCTCTGGTTTCCAGTCTGATAAGAAAAACAGATTTCTATTACTCAGTCCCCAGCATGAAGTAAAGAAGTAACCTGTCCTCCCGAACCTCAGTCTGAGGGGGACCCAGCCAGTCCTCTGGAGTCTTAGTGTGAGGGGGACTCAGCCTGTCCTCGAGAACTTCATTCTGAGGGGGACCTGGTCTGTCCTCTGGAGCCTCAGTCTTAGGAAGGCCCACTCTGTTCTCCCAGGGCAGTCAGTCCCAAACCCCACTCCCCTGGTCCAGGCGGCTTTAATGTGGAGATTTTCCTGGCATTCTGAAGCACCCACTTCTGCTCTGGTCCAGCCTCTCCTGTTCCAGCCCTGGAAGCCTCTTCACTTGTCAGCCTGCTCGGTGTGCAAACACTTGAGTGTTTTACCTGAGTGCTGTGGCAGGTCCCTGGGACTTGTGTGTGTCCTTTACCGTTAGCCTCCTCCAGAACCAGAGAATGCATGCCTGAGGCTTTAAGGAAACTCCTGTGTCCTTGCTCAGACTTCAGCCTCTGTGCTGTGGGTGAGGTGTGGCCAGTGGGTCAGGGGGTACAGAACCCTGGGGGCTGCCCTGCCAGCCTGTGTAGTTGAATGAACATTGGAGCTATGGATTGGACTCAAAAGGTTGTTTCACTTTGCCTCAGGCATGCTCTTCAGGTTGTCTGCCCTAAGACAGGCAGAGGACAGATGGGAAGCCTCTAGTCACTCCTCTTACAGTTTCTGAGGTCATTGACCCAGGAAGGCAGGGTGTATCTGGGTGGAGCAGGCCAGGCACACACTAGATTGTTTCCTTCTGCCCAGAAGGCACTGCCCTCAGTAGGAAGTCTTGGCTTCCTTAGTACCCCTGAGGAGAGGCAGACGTCCTCATGGCATGCCTGTAACCCATTCTTTTCCCTAGGGGTCAGGACCAGCCTTCCTCCTGTCACCCCCCCCAAGTTGGAGGGCCCTGCTCAGTGAGAGGCATCCTGTGGAGGGTTTTCAAGAAGCTGCCTTGCTGAGGGTCAATATTTGTTCAGCACTTGGGCTGGGGTGGCCCATCACTGCCCGTGGCCCCTCACATTCCGACCATCGCACCCCTATCTCAGGAACGTGTTCCCATCGACTTGGGGAACCACACCTGCCCTTGGCAGTGGTCTGCTGTCCTCCCTCCTTCATTCCCAGGCTGGATACTGGCCCTGGGAGGGAGAGAGTGAGAATGCCAAGTCCCAGCCTCCTCTCCTACTGCCACCAAGGGGCAGGGGAGGTGGTGGAACCTTGGCAGAGTCCCATCTGGGTTCCCACTGACATCAGAGCTTTAGTTCCGCAAACACTTCCTAGGTGTCCACCTCATTCTCAAGAAGATGGAAAAAGACAAGGGCTGGGTGTGTAGCTCAGTGGGAAGGGCTCTAGGTTCCTTCCCCAGGACTGAGTAAAACCTGCTGTGATGCTGTTTGCCTGGGGAGCTAGAGGCAGGTGGACCAGGGTGGTAGGGCATTCTCAGCTTTGTAATGAGTTCGAGAACAGCCTAGGATATTGTAATCCTCCTAAGACTCCAGAGTTAACGGAAAAGGTTAACTCTGTATTACATTGGCTATGGGTACAGCCAAGATCTGAAATATCTTCTCTTACATGAAGTCCCAAAAGGAATGGTTTGTAGTTTATTTTTAAAATTGTTTTAAAATTGTGTGTATGCATGGTGTGTGTGTGTTGTGTGTGTGTGTGTGTGTGTGTGTGTGTTAGCATTAGTTCGCTCTACTTTTATGCGAGCTCCAGGGGATGAATTCGGCTTGTGCAGCCAGCACCTTTACCTGCTGAGCCCTCTTCCCAGTTCCTTGTTTGCAGTTTAACTACACGGGAAACAACATATCCAGTACATTTGAGACACAGGGCACATGTTCAAATGATTTATTTACTTATTGAGACAGGTCTCACTATGTAGCTGACTGTTCTGGAACTTACTATGTAGATCAGGCTGGCCTTAGGCTCAGAGATCTATCTACCTCTGCCTCCTGAGTGCTGGCATTAGAGGAGAGTGCCCCAGGCCTGTGTCCTGTGGCTTCTTTTGCTGGAATCAAACCATTCACAGTGTGCACACATGGCACAGACGTGGCCACAACCGCCCGCCTCTTTTTCCTTGGTGCTTTTTTTAATTCAACATCTTGTGCATTAAGCCCCATCCCTGCCCTTTCCTCATTGAACAGGACTATCTCATTTCTTAAGGTTAGCTTAGAAGTGAGAATAGAGTATGAAGGCAGAGATTAATCCAGTGAGGGGCCAGCCATGCCTTCCCCTTGTCCCCAAGAGCGTCCAGAGCCCTTGACTTCACCCATCACCTCATTTCTTGTTGGAAGGTGGGATATTTAGCAGGGCAAGTTCATTCCAGGACTCTTAAGCTCTTCCCACCCCTCCCCTGTTTTCTTGAGGGAAGGCATGAAACTCTAAATTTCTATTTTTATAGGAAAGACTGTGGTTTTTCTTCACAAAAGATAATGCCCTTTGCACACAGCTCTGTCTTGTCTCTTTGCTTTCTTGAAGCACTTTTTCTAATGGTACAAAAATAATGTGCTGGTCCTTTTTTACAGCTGCATAGTATTTCATCACATGGTTGATTCATCATCCATTATTTTATCCAACTCAGCTTCTGAGTTGGGTAATTTCCTGCTTCAGCTTTGCAAACAGCGCCATGATAAGTTTCAGATATGCGTCATTTATTACATACAAAGTGTAGTTGCAGAATCCATTCTTGGACTTGGAATCATTACTAAAGGATCTTTGTGTTAGTGGTTTTGATACATACTGCCAAATTATCTTGCACCAAGATTTTAGCAATTAAGCCTCCACCAGCAATGAATGAAAGTGATTATTTCTCTAAAGCATGGCCAAGGAAGTATGTTAGCATGTCTATTATTTGTCTATTATTTCTAATTTGGAGATGCTTTTGTTTCTAGTTTGGTTGGGTGTGGGGACTATAATGTTGTGTCAGAGAAGGGTTCCCTAGGGCTAAGTGCTGGGGACACGACTCAAACTTCAGGCCTCATTAGTGTGGCCCATGGACAGCTGGCAGGAGAGAAACTCTGGCGTCCATGAGAGCCTTCCCAGTTGAGAGGTGAGAGAAAGACTGAGTTTCACTCTGCCTGTAGACAATGAACTGAGCGCCAGGACCTCAGCTAAGGGGGCTCTGTGAGGGTGTCACACCAGAGAGCTCACCCCAGGGAGATGGCCTCTGAGATCTAATGGCCTCTAAACTTCAAAAACCATACCATTTGTCTTCCTTTTCCTATTGCTGTGATAAAATACCACAGCAAAAGTAGAGTTCAAGGCACAGTCTGTCACAGCAGGGCAGTCAGCAGAGCGCCAGGGAGCTGGTAATGTCACAGCCACAGTCCAGAACAGAGGGCTACAGATGCATATGCATGCAAGCGCCCAGCTCCATTTCTTTATACAGTTGGGTTCCCCTGTCCAGGGAACGGTCCTAACCACAGTTGAGATTAGTCCTTCCCAAGTCAACCAAGATAGGCCTTCCTGGGCATGCCTGGAGGTCTGTCTCTCAGGTGATTCTATGTGCTGTGAAGTTGAGACACTGTCCATCACACCCGTTCTTCTAGGCTGGTTCCTGAAGATCAGAAGACTCCCAAGAGGGAGGGACCCACGAAGGAGTCAAAGCTTATGTCCCTTTTGCGCTCTCTGGAATTGGAGCAGAAAACCTGCTGAAGAAGAGACTGGTTCCCTGCCATGTCCTTTGTTGCCCTCACTCTCTTCCTAGAGGTTCACTTCCCTAAAGAGAAGCCCAAGGCCACAAGACTCACCCTGTGGGCTAGCTTTGAGCAGGTTCAGGATTCTCTCACCATCCCGCCTGGGTGTTTAAATGCTGGGCCTCCTCCCTAGGTTGCTGCACAGGTCTTGCAGTTTCCCTTAGGCATTGGAATAGGCAAGAATGTTTGAGTTGAGGGCTCTGAACTTAGTGTCTGGTACAGCATGAGACTCCAGAGAAACCAGGCTGAGATATGAGTTAGACACAAGGAGAAAACCACGTCTCAGCTTAGAACACTAGACATTTGAGTGGGAGGGGGGGGGCGTGAGAAGGCTCAGTGGGTATCTTAGGTTCTCATTGCTGTGACAAACATCACATCCAAAAGCAGCCTGGGGAGGAGAGGGCTTATGTCAGCTTACAGATGTAGTCCACCCTGAAGGGAGGCTGGGGTAGAAAACCTGGAAAGAACGGAAGCAGAGGCCATGGGCTGTTCACTGGCTTATTCCCCATGGTTTGTTCAGTCTACATTCTTATACCATCCAAGACCACATGCCCAGGGGTACCACTACCCACAGTGGGCTGGGCCCTCTCACATCAATCATTAACCAAGAAAAATAGCCCACAGGTGTGTCTGCAGGCCAATCTGATGGAGATGATTGCTCAGTTGAGACTTCCTCTTCCCAAATACATCTAAGTGTCAAGTTGACCAAAATGAATGAGCTCAGTGGGTAAAGATGCTTGCCACCAAACCTGCTCATCTTGACCTTGACCTGAACTTGATCCCCAAGTCCCACAAGATAGAAGGAAAGAACTGTTTTCTTCAAGCTCTCCGGCCTTTGCTTGTGCACCATGGCACACAAGTTCCCTCTCCCGGAGACAAATAAGTAAAAACCTATCTTAGCTGAAGGAGCCTTAGAAAGGATCCCAGTCATTTACTAGAGAACTGGGGAAACTGAGTCATGGAGAAAAGACTCATCTGAGGACCCCCAACTAGCGGATGGCAAACTAT
Source organism: Dicrostonyx torquatus (assembly GCA_028555095.1). Classification (NCBI taxonomy): domain Eukaryota; kingdom Metazoa; phylum Chordata; class Mammalia; order Rodentia; family Cricetidae; genus Dicrostonyx; species Dicrostonyx torquatus. The sequence goes on from JAQHUG010000041.1 coordinate 2,281,685, forward strand.
GAGTGGTGACTGGTCTCCAGACCAAGCCCTCTGGATAGTTACTGGGGCACCTCCAGCTGCCCTCCAGTCCCAAAACAAGCATAACCCTCTCCCTTGTCCACTAAGGTTGCTGCTGCTCCTGCCATCATGGCCAGCTCAGGCAGGACCCCCAGAGCCTGGGGTGGACAGAGGGGTACAGTCTTGGCATGTCCAGATTTGTCTCTTGCCTGCTTTTAATTGCACTGGATGATCAGTCGAGCCTGGGAGAACCCCTGCCCCCTTCCTGGGTCGGGGGGGGGGAAAGAAAGGAGGGAGCAGGTAGAGGCATGGCTTTCCCAGAAATCAGCCTAAGCCCTTGGATGTCTTAGGAGAGATGTTAATGAGGATTGCTCCAAAGGATGAGATCAGGACTCCCTTCTCTGCAAACACGTGGAATTTCTGAGAAGCCCCTGCCTCACAATGCAAAGCTGCCTATTTGGCAGCCAGGAATCAGGACTCCCTGGAAAAGAAAGCTGGAGAAGGTGCATGGCAGGGCTGGGGTGAGAAGAGTCACTCAGTGCTTCCTTGTGTCCTAAGTGAGTTGTCCCCCTTCCAGCCTCCCCACTTCTCACCAGCTGTTCCATCTCCATTTCTGTCTGTCTGCCTGCATTCCCCCAACCCTCCATCCATCCTGAATGACCGAACTCAGCCTACCTTCTCAAGAGACTTCTGCTGGAAACTGGGCTTGGTACATGCCTGTCATCCCAGTACTGGAGAGGTGAAGGCAGAAGGATCAGAAATGGAAAGTCATTCTCAGCTGCCTAGTGAGTTCAGGGTTAGCCTGGGCTACCTAGCACCATCTTAAAAAAGAAGAAGCCTAAGTTCAGTAGACTGTTCCCTACTGGAATCCCCCACCCCATGGTTCAGTAGACTGTTCCCTACTGGAGCCCCCACCCCATGGTTCAGTAGACTGTTCCCTACTGGAGCCCCTACCCCGTGGTTCAGTAGACTGTTCCCTACTGGAACCCCCCACCCCGTGGTTCAGTAGACTGTTCCCTACTGGAGCCCCTACCCTGTGGTTCAGTAGACTGTTCCCTACTGGAGCCCCTATCCCGTGGTTCAGTAGACTGTTCCCTACTGGAGCCCTTATCCCGTGGTTCAGTAGATTATTCCCTACTGGAGACCCCACCCTGTGGTTCAGTAGACTGTTCCCTACTGGAACCCCCCACCCCGTGGTTCAGTAGACTGTTCCCTACTGGAGCCCCTATCCCGTGGTTCAGTAGATTATTCCCTACTGGAGACCCCACCCTGTGGTTCAGTAGACTGTTCCCTACTGGAGCCCCCCTGGAACCCCCCACCCCGTGGTTCAGTAGATTATTCCCTACTGGAGACCCCACCCCATGGTTCAGTAGACTGTTCCCTACTGGAACCCCCTACCCCGTGGTTCAATAGACTGTTCCCTACTGGAGCCCCCACCCCGTGGTTCAGTAGATTATTCCCTACTGGAGACCCCACCCCGTGGTTCAGTAGGCCTCAGCAGAAAATCTATGGAACATCAGGTATGTGTCAGAGCTTGTGCTGGTTCCTCCTAAAATACGGATTTAATCATTCATTTATTTGGGATGTGATTATCACACATACACAGTAAGGGAGTGGGGAAGAGAGGCGGGCAGGAAGGAAGGCAGTAAAACGTGTCATAGATCATGGACACTGAAGGCCACTAGTGTATCATGTTGAGGACAGCATGGAGCACTCATCCCAAACATACCCACTTGGGGGTCAAGGAGCCGGAGAATTAGCCACCCAACCTTGTGGGCATTGGTTGAGGCACAGACAGAAGCCAAATCCCTGGACCTTCTGACAAGTATGACGTGCCTAGGGGTGGGTGCGCCCAGTTGAACAAGCTGGTAGCTAGGGAATCCTGTTCAAGGGGGTTCATCCCTGAGTGACTGAAGCAGGGGGGTGAAGCCCCCATTCTAGCACAATGTAAGGAAGGACTTGTCTACATGCAGTGGTGTCTAAAGAGGGGGCTTTGACCAGCTGGGGAGCACAGAAGAAGTCTTCAGGGAGTGTCCAGTTTTGAAGAATGACCACTCCATGGTGAGAGGAGAGCCTGGGCAAAGTTGCTGTGGGACAGGGGAGGGGCTCCCCAGCCTGCCATCAGCTGTCACAGCTCTGCCACCCTCTCTACCCTGGTAGAGGGGTCAGCTCAAGTTCAAACAAATTTCAAAGATAGCAACTAATCTTGAGGCTAACGAGGGAGGGCTAACTTAACGCTAACATTGGAAGATTTGCTCTTCCACCGAGTCTAGTTAAAGATGTGTCCCCTACACTCCTGAAGCCAGTCAGCCGTCTTCAGATCAGGGCAGGCAAGACGGACAGGCTCACCCATATCAAAACCTCACTTCCATTCGTACCCGTCTCTCGTCCTTTGAAAATGTCTATTTGGGGCCAGGTGGTGGTGGCGTACGCCTTTAATCCCAGCACTTGGGAGGTAGAGGCAGGTAGATATACAGATGGAGTTCCAGGACAGGCTCCAAAGCTACAGAGAAACCCTGTCTCATTCTCTTTTTCTTTCTATTTTTGTGTATGTGCAATGTGCACACGTGTGTATAAGCACGTTTGCATGTGTATGGGTACATGTGGAGGCTGGAGATTAATGTCAGGGGCTATCATTGCTCTCCCGTCTTAGTTAATGAAGTGGGGTCTCAGTCAGACTCAAAGCTCATTGGCATGGCTATACTCCATAGTTAGCTTGCTTGGGGGGTCTCCTGTCTTCTGCCTTCTGAGACTGTACTTACAGGACAAGCCTTGTCTACCTGGAATTCATGTGGGTTTCCAGAAATCCAAACTGAAGTTTGAGTGGAAAGTGCTTTAACCACCAAGCCATCTCTCCAGTCCCTGCTACACTTTAAAATAGAGCACGTAGTGGAACATATATTGTGTCTTGCTATGTTAGCCAAGCTATCTTCAAACTGGCATTTCTCCTGCCTTAGCTTCCCAGATGCAGGTGCCACCGTGGACTGGGAAGCTGACTGAAATGGCTGGTGGTTAGGGGGACACCTCGGATGTGCCACTACCTCTATTCCTAAGACCTGTTCAATTTCCATTTCTGTTTCTTCTTTCCTTGGGCAAGAGACTCAGACTGGGGGGGGGGCTCTTTCTCCAGCGGTACCCCTTTCCCTCTGCCATACCCTTGCCTTGGGAGGTGGAGCTTGAGATAGGGAGGGTACCAAGCCAGTCACAGCTTAGCTTCCCCCAGCTCTGGTCTGCACACCCACCCTGGGCCAACCCAACCCAACCCAACCGAGGTGGCCTTGCTTAGGAACTACTCCTGCAGGTCAGGGTAGACGCCGTCCTTCGTCCCTCGCTGCCGACTCAAGTGGGCCTACTCTAGGCCCTTAAGTTCTGGGTTGGGGCCGGCAGGTCTAGGTGCAAGTCCTGTGTTCTGAGTTTTTGGCATTCTTGCTTTCTGACTCACAGCCTCTCCAGCCATACTGCAGCCCTCCTGGCCGGCTCCTCCCTCTGTCCCTCTCTCCCTCCATCACTAATTACCTTAGTCATCTTTCCACCCAGGCTGTTGAGCTAATGGAGAAGGCAAACAGAAATCTCAGCAAATGTGGAAAATTCCTGCTGATGAGGTGAGAGGCTCCAGGTTTGGGGGTCCCTGCAACCTGGAACAACTTCTATTCTTAGCCAGGGGGAGATGGGCAGCTTGCTGGTCATCACTTTGTCCTCAGTTTATCCACCAAACCTGGAGCTGGCCTTGACTTGGAAAGGTGTGGGGATGAGGATGGTGGTGAGCCTGAGGGACAGCGTAGGCGGGTCCCCTGAGTATCATTACTCAGTTCAGGGATTTGTCCATGTGGACTCTCAGCTCTGAATGCCCAGCTGGCCCAGGCAGTTGAACATGAGGGAGGGGCCTGGGCTACATGCTCCCTCACACCTGAGACAGGTTAATAATTACCCCTGGGGAGGATGAGGCCCCAGCAGCCATCACTAATGAGCCTGCTAAGTGACAGCTGGGTCCTTTCCCCTTCACCTGCTCAGGAAAACAAGGTCTGGCCAAGGAATTATTTAACCCTCTTTTGGACTGAATGCGCCCTGAGGACAGGGCTGTGTTCTTCCCTCTGACTGAGGTCTCTGAGTCCCTGGGGCCTTCTGCAGGGCTTGCCTAAGACCTCCATTCAGGATGTGGGTAGTGACATCCCTGGTCCTTGGAATGCCAGGCTACTCTGCTTGGTCTCAGGGGTGAGTGGCCTCAGAACGTGCCTCGGGAGTGGAATGTTCTAGATCAGCACTGCAGGACCATTTTCTCTTTTTCTTTTTAACCTAACTTTAATTCATGTCAAAGGAAATAGCTACTCAGGCCTGTCACTACCATATTCACAGATAGGTCTATAGTTTCATGATGAGGTCTTGAACAGGTGGTAAACAAATTTATGCAAAACAATCTAGTATATTGCCTAACCATGAATGAGTCAGAACCTCGTCCTGGAAGGAAGGGCCCAAGGTCCTTCTCCGTGGAGGATGGCTCCTGGAAAGTCCGTTTCCTCCAAATCTGCCAGTGTCTGAGGAGCCCAGGGAGCTGAGGACTGCTCTTAATGAGGCCCCCTAGACAGGGCAGCCCTCTCTCCACAAGACAGAACTATTGCCACCTGTGGATTTCCAAGCTTCCCATTGGCTGTTCTGGCCAGAGCCTTAATTAAGGAGGACGTGTGGCAGTGGACGAGGTGGGAGTGGAGCCCAGGCTTCATTGTGCGGTCCACCTTTTGGGACTGTGAACTCCATCGAGCCCCCAACTCCACCTTCTTACCCTCCTGGAGATCACACACTCCCTCCGCTCAGTAAGACTGATGGCAGCTAGTGACGTCAGGCTGGTCTTTGAGGAAAGAATATGATTCTTACTGGGTACTTTTCTTTTTAAACCTTCCCTGAGACTGCTAGTACACAGTCTTGAAAGTGCCTTCCTATAGCTAACTTAGTTTGCTAACAGTTTAGGCCTAGCTCTAAAAGAGTAAGGCTTCTTTTTCCTCTTTTAACGTGGCAGCACTTCTCAAGAGGCAAGGTTAGCTGTGTGATTTCCCAATTAAAAACAAAAAGCTAACTAACCAGGGGGCAGGGCCTGATGGCACGCCCAGACGCCTTTAATCCCAGTACCCGGGAGGCAGAGGCGGGTAGATCAGGCACCCTAGAGGCTTATCTAGACTCGTGTTCTAGTGTCTGTGCTCTCTTTGAGCAGGTAGTTCTGCCTTTAGAGGCAGGAACCATGCCACCAGCCCAGCCTCTGCTCTGATACCCCACCACAGACATCCAGGGGCCTGGAGAGAGGCCCTTTATGAGAAAGAAGAACTTTTTAGTGTCACAGAACAGACTTCTAAGAATAAGTTCCAGTCATCCCACAGATGTCTAAGAAGTGCCCACTGTGCTAGAAGGTGTTCCTTGGCTGTGTCTCAGAGGGCTGAGGTGCAAGGCCCTCCAGGGAAGCAAAGCGGGTAGAGTATTCTCAGGGCAGTGACAGCTAGGCAGGCAAGGGCTGGCAGAAGCCGGGAGGGTCTCAGACTCACGCAATGGGAAGTGGATGGCAGAGCTAGTTCTCTCCGGTGAGTATCCAAGGACTGAGAGGTGACTGGCCTGGCGGAGGGAACCACTAGTCAATCACCTCTTCCAGGCCAGAGAGGTGTTTATGGTTCACCCTCTCCTGGGGGCCATGAGGTAGAGCCAAGTTTACAGTTGCTTAGAACTCTATAAACACATCCAGTGCGTACATACTCATTGTGAGAACATGTGTGGGTGAATGTCCTCCATCCCTTAACCTTCACATTCTGGCCTGGGTTGACCTTGACTCCACTCACCTGGGGAAGCGAGAAAGGCCAGGCAGGGCTGGGTAGCCTAGTCACACCTGTGGAAGGGGTTGGTAAGCATGGACAATAGGTGACATGCAGACTCCTTCGGGAAGAAGCCTCAAAGACCTTGTGCGATGGATGTAAGGAGAGGAAAGGATTCCAGGCCAGCCATCTGCAGAAGCAAGGTATGCGTGTGTTCACATGTGTGTATATGCATTTGTATGCACACACATACATGGTCTGACGGCAGAAAAGAGTAAGCCCGGGGTCAGGGCTGGACCTTGCAGTTTGATACAATAGTAGCAAAATAAGCACCAGAAGTCTTGACGAGAAGCCAGGCATGCCATGCTTTTGTCATGATCAGTAGCAGCTGTGACACAGAACGGCTCACAGGTGCCACAACTGGGATGCCCACGCCCCATAACTCTCTGTCCAGCACTGCACATAGGTGGAAAGTTAGCTGACACTAAGTCTCAAGCAAGGCTCATGGGTGGCCAGGGCTAACGGGTCAGGAGTGGTCAGGATAGACTAAGCTGGAGGGTGATATAAAGGGTCAGTTGTGGTCATAACTACCTGGTGGTCATAGGTCCAGGCACAGGTCAGAGGTCAATTCAGAACTGTTTTCTACAAATGCAGCTAACTGTCTTGGACAGAGCTGTGTGGTCTCCTAGGAGTGATGGAGAGGAGGCGGGACAGTTCAGCTCTGCTCACCCATAGGCTGGCCTCCTAGGTAAGCTGCATGCAAACAGAAATGTAGAAAGGTGTTAGTCCATGCTCTTGCCTTGTAACATGTGAAGTATGTGTGAGGTATTATATCCCTGCAAAAATTGGAGCCATGTCACAATTTAGAGGGCAACAGTCACCAGGTGTGGGGGCTCACTCCTGTAATCCTTGCCCATGGGAGGCTGAGATGAGATGATTCGTGCTGCAAGTTCAAGGCTAGCCCCAACTATCGACAACAGCCTATCTCAACGAACAACTGTTAAAGACAGTTGTGAGCTGCCATGTGGGTGCCGGGAATTGAACTTGGGTCCTCGGGAATAGCAGCCGGTGCTCTTAACCACTAAGCCATCTCTCCAGCCCTCGTGAAATCCTTGGTGACTGGGGGACTGATAACATGGACCCCAGTGAACTTGACATCTCTCAGCCCCAAGGAGGAGGTGTAAGGTATGGAACTGTCTCCTCACCATGTTGCCACCTGCCCTATTTTAGCCATTCATTTCGTTTTCTGTTTTAGAAGATGCCAGCCCCACGCTATCCAGGACGGTGTTGGGTGATGAAAGCTGGGGTCCACCCCTCCGGTTCTCTGCCAGGGTGAGTGGGATATTAGGAGCTCCCAGAGCTTTCAGCTCAGCCTGAGATGTTTTTCCTTGCCAGGAGCTCAGTGTCCTGGTGCTCTGGGGACAGGGAAGTTTGCTATGTGCCTTTAAGACTGGGAGGCTGGGGGACCTGACTGAAGAAGCCAGTGGGTTCCCTTGAAATGGAAGTGACATCTAGTGGTCTGAAAAAGAACTACCCAGCTGACCCCCTGGACCCTGGGGTCCCCTTCTTGGTCCCTCTCCTCCTGAGCTGCAATCCTATCTGAGGGATCTAAGCAGGAACTACGGGCTCTTCATAGTAGGCGGGTCCCTTGGCCCAGTGCAGCACTAAGTTGCAGAACTTAGGCATGGCACTTGGCCCATCTCAGATACCCAGGGAGACCAGCCCTGGGCAGCTAAGAGAGCTCTTGTGGTGTCAGGGCTGGGGTCTAAGGTCCCTGAGGTGAAGCAGGATTCTTGCAATTCATGTGTCCAGGCACACAGAGGTATAAATGCTGTGTGGGCCTCAGTGCTGAATCATCAGGGGCTTGTGGCCAGGCTGCAGTTACGCAATGGCCCTGCCATGGGTCACTGGTGTCAATACAGGCCTCCAGCCACTGTTTCAGTAGGCAAAAGGTTTCAGGGGGCACAAGTACCAAGCTGGGGTGTGGGAAAGGAGTCAGAGGGAGGTTAGGGAGGCATAACCCATTGCTCTATAAACCTTTACCTTAGGAGCCCAGGATGAGAGGAATGCAGCCTGTCCTCAGGGAACTCCAGGCTGAGGGAGACATGGTCCCATCCTTAGGGAATTACAGTCTGATGGGGGTGCAGCCTGTCCCAGGGACCCCAATCTCTTCCTTAGAGAGAATGCAGGTGAGGGTGCAGACAAGGACTGAGGCACACCTATAGCAGACCTAAGGCCTTATCAATGGGAAACAGGATAGATGGTGACTGGGTGGCAGAGCTATAGTGACTGGGCTCCATAGGGGCGAGTGACAGCAGATCAAATACAAGTGACAGAGGGAAATGGCCTTCCTGCCCTGTGTGTTTCTTCTCTCAGTGTATGGGTCACAGGGTGACGGGCCTGTGCCCACCTGGGGCTCCAAGCCCAGTACACGGGTAAAGGGCAGAGGACCGGGTGGTCTTCTGGCTTGTGACAGCACACCCTTCCTCTCATCCTACCTGCTGGGGAGCAAGAGCCCTGTTGGCTTTGCCAGCCCTGACCTGACCTTCCCCAGCTTACAGCCTTTTTGTAGGCTTGAAATGATCTCAAAACACAATCAAAAGCTGAAAACAAATCTGAACAGAAAAGGACGTCTTGCTTCTGCCCTCTCATGCATCAGTCACTCAGGTTCCCTTAGCAGGCCACATACTGATTTCCTGTATATTCCTCTAAAGATAGCCTAAAAAAATATATTTATAAACTCTCCTCCTACACAAACGGTGAAATCCACGTAGCCTTGACTCTTTTCTCTCCCACGTAACAATCCAGAGACTCAGAATCGCCTCCTTCTTCTTCTTGACTCCAGCGTACTCCCTTGAACAGATGGTTCTGATGTTTATTCGTGGAGGGGGTGGCTCACCACACCGACTCTGGAGGCAGACTTCTGGAGTTTCTGTCCCTGCTCTGGTATGTGCCAGCTGGTCAATATTCAACCTGTTGCTTAATGTCTCGGTGACTCAGTTTCCTCCTTTATGGGCCAGAGAGAAAAGCAAACGTTGACCCCAAAGTGTTTTTGTGAGGGCTCCACTAGATAACTTGAGGGCCCTTGCACAGTGCGGCGGGCGAGAGGCACAGGCACTCAATAAACACGAGTTACTGCTTCGAGATTATTTTGCCAGACCCCTTTCTGAGAAAATTGGGCTGTTTGCAGGCTCTTATTATTATAAACAGTGCTGTAAACAAACATCCTTGTCCACATGCCATTTGGTCCTCGTAGGAATGGAGCTGCGGGAAAAGTCACTAAGGCCAAGCTCATTTTTAATTTTGGAGGCGACTGTGAATTGCCCCACATACGGGTGGTCCTTGCCACACAGCCACCAACCACGTGTGGGCCTGCTCCATCTGAACACTGACTTTCTTAAATTTCTTTGGGCACAGAAGCTTGTCATGGGCTTTTGGGGGATTACTTGGTCCCTGCCCCCACACCTCCTGACTCTATCACGATGTGGGGGAGAAGCCAGCCTGCTACTGGAGTGGTCCACAGTTAGCCAAAGTCTCTCAAGAGTTGGCTCTGCCCAGGCCTTCATTCATTCATTCATTCATTCATTCATTCTTCAGATGTTTAGTCAGCATTCCAGGGCTCATAACAGGCTTACAGATTATTTGAGGTTGCCTTTGTTAGGGCCTGTTAACACATCAAGATTGTTGGCTGAGTCTGATAATACTCCAGATTACGCTTGTCACCATCTCGTTCCTGAGCAGGGGCTTGCAGTGCCTACTCACATTTTTAACATTTTATCTCACTGAGGAAAAACGCAGACAATGCCAGGACTCAGTTAGCTAGATCATGACGAGCCAGACTGTCCTACCTGGAAGAGGCTTCCTGCTATGGCTGACCTATCAGCCTCTCTGCTTCCCTTTGTGGAAAATCAGATTTAAAAAGGAGAGAGAGCAAGCGCACAAGTGCCTTGTCCGCGAAAAAGGAAACCTCATCAAGGTTCAGAAGAAAGACTATGCCGGCTACAGAGAGGCTCCTGCTGAGATAATTTCAGCCGGTTTCCCTTAAAGCCCCTTTAGTGTAACCAGGCTGAGAGAGGAGGGATGGAGGGATGAAGGGCAGCTTGCAGGCTTGCTATATTTCACTAATTCTGATTCCTCCCCCCCCCCCCCCCCCCCCCCCCCCCCCCCCCCCCCCCCCCCCCCCGCCCAGGCTTGCTCACACTGTCTCCCACAGGCCTGGGCTAGATGGCTCCTTTGTGGTTCACTCTGTTCAAGGGTGTCATTCCAGACTTCCTAGGACTTTTATGGGCTCCCTGGGCTAGCCTGGCATCAAAGCCTTCTGTGTCTCCCTCCCCTGTTCTGCCCTTGCGTATCTGATAAATGCCAAGGACGTTGTCTACGTGAGACCTGGTCTGGAGACCATCTAGCTGCCCAGAGTGGTTGAGGCAAGCTCACTCCATCTCCAGAGGCCTCTTGGAGGTCAGGTTTAAGGTGAGGGCCAAAGAGTTTCTTCTTGTCTTCCCCAATTGTTTAGTAAACATTGTTCCTCTCTAATTAAAAGATCCACACAGAAGCATTCACAGGTCATAAGTACATCTATGATTCAACATCGATTTCACAAAATGCTTCTGCAGCAAGAAGTAGCTTTGGTTGCCTTGCCCGGCCTGGATGTGAGGCTTGTGTCTGGTTTTACTGCATTCTGGTATGCTGTGTTCGGTTGATACCAGCCCCTTTCAGAAGGGAAATGGAGGAGCAATGGATCTGGGGCAGAGGGGAGGTGGTAAGGGGAAAAAGGGAAGAGTGGAGGGAGGGGAAGTTTCAGTTGGGATGTCTTGAATGAGAGAAGAATAAAGAAAAAGAAAAAAGCAGTAAAAGAAAGCGCTTTGCTGGCATCCCACAATCCTTCTGTGAGGTCACTCTCACTATGGCAGGGACTCCTCCGCTTTCTAGTTCTGGAGGTTAGTATCACCTGACCCTGGGACAAAATATAAACAGAATCACAGGCATGCACTTGACACTGCATCTTTTTTTTTTTTTTTTTTTTTTTTTTTTTTGGTTTTTCGAGACAGGGTTTCTCTGTAGCTTTGGAGCCTGCGCTGGAACTAGCTCTTGTAGACCAGGCTGGCTTCAAGCTCACAGAGATCCACCTGCCTCTGCCTCCCGAGTGCTGGGATTAAAGGCGTGCACCACCACTGCCAGGCTGCATCATTTGTTTTTTTTCCTGAACACTTGAAAATTAATTTATTATTATCACTACTATTATCATCAGGCCCAATAAACCTTTCTTCTCTTCTCTTTCAAAAAAAAAAGTTTTTGATCGGATGTGGTGGTGTGCTGTCTCTGATCCCAGCACTTGAGGGGCAGAGGCAGATCTCTGAGTTCAAGGCTGGCCTGGTCTACAGAGTAAATTTCTGGACAGCCAAGGTTATGTAGAGAAATACTGTCTTGAAAAATGAAAGAAAGGAAGAAAAGAAGGAAGAAGAAAGAAAAACTTGTTTACATGTCTGTGCCTGCCTGAGTTTATGTGCATCACGTGTGTGCAGGTGCCCTGGGGGTCAGAGGGCATCAGATCCTCTGGAGCTCGAGTTACAGACTGTATGTCACCTGATGTGGATACTGAGACCCAAACCTGGGTCCTCCGAAGGAGCAGTCAGTGCCCTCAACTGCTGAGCCATCTCTCCAGCCCTCCACACTATTCTGTGGGACAGGATCTCTCACTGAACCGGAAGCTCACCGATTCTGCTAGACTGACTGGCCAGCAAACTCCTGTCTCCACATCCTTCATCACTGAGACGATGGATAGAGGCTGGCCACCACACCCAGCCTTTACACGGGTTCTGGGGATCTGAACTCAGGTCCCTGTGCTTGCACAGCAAGCGTTTTTCCGACTGAACCATCCCAACAGCCCCACACACTTATCCTCCTGACAATTATTGGGTTGGTGTCAGCTGAGGACCACAGTGGATGTGCTCACGCAACACTCTGCTGTGTGGCATTCAAATGAACGCCCTTGTATCGTACACCTAAGAATGGACTCACGGGGTGGACACTGCCAGGTTTTTGAAGTGAAGTGTTTGCATTTCCCGAGACTATAGATAACCGTTCTCAGTTCCCCACACTCTCACCGTGACCGCTGCTGGGAGTTTTCCCTTCAGCATTCTGGTGGCCCAAATAACCTTCCTAAACTACAGATCTTTCCATCACACCCCTGCTGCCATCTTTTACAAATATTTGTTTGTTTGGATAGAGTCTTACCATGTAGATCAGGCTGGCTTTGAACTTACAGAGATCCTTCTGCCTCTGCTTCCTGAGTGCTGGGATTAAAGGCTTATGTATGCCACCATGCCTAGAATTTTATTACTGTTTCAGTGTGTATTGTATCGATGTGTGTCTGAATGTATATATGTGCACCATGTGTGTGAAAAAGTGCCTGTGGACGCCAAAAGAGAGTGTTGTCTCGCCTGGAGCTGCCCTTCTAGACAGTGATGAGTCTCCTGACCTGGGTCTTCAGCAAGAGACCAATGCTCTGAGCCATCACAGCCATCTCTCCCAACCTCTATTTCCAGTTTTCTTTAAAAAAAAAAAGCAAACAAAAAATCATTTTATTTTATTACATGTTCGTGATGGGGGAGGGGAAAGGGGCAGTTTGATGGTCAGAGGTCCTCTCCTTCAACCATGAGTTCTGGGGCGCAAACTCAGTTCTTCAGGTTTCTGCAATCAGCAATTTTACCACCTGATGAATGATCTTGTTGGCCCCTACTTCCAGTTTTTTAAAATCTGTCCCCCCAAAATTTTCAAAACACAGAGAGGCTAGTTACACTATACCAAGTCCTCTCAGGCACTCCATGCTTGTAATTAAATCCTGTAAGTGACATTTATTAGAATCACTGCCTTACATGTCTGTCTCTCCGTCCATCATACCCTTTGTGGAAGTGAAACTGATCCACCCTAGCGCCCACACATTTAACATACATGTAATGACTCAGTAGATGTATACCATATACAACAGCTAGGGCCATCCAGCTTTAGAATCTTCTACCCCCAAAGTTTCCTTTGAGCCATCTGTGGTGAGCCCCACATCTGTGGTGAGTCCCACTCTGGTCCCAGCCTCAAGCCAACCCTGGCTTACTTGCTTCTTCTCTGTGTCGTTTGTCTCCAGAGGTTTCACATGAACAGAGGTGTGGTCTGCTGTGGCTGGCTGCTTTCCTTAGCACTCTGCTTCCAAGTTCATCTGGGCTCTAGCGTGTAACAGCGGGGGCCCACTGAGATCTGTGACTATTCTGATGTGTGATCATAGAGCAATGTGCTATCCACACCCTTGCAGATTGTCCCCTTGGTATGTGTGTGTGTGTGTGTGTGTGTGTGTGTTCCCCTTGGTGCGTGTGTGTATGTGTGTGTGTGTGTGTGTGTGTGTGCCCGTGTGTGTTGAGATCAGAGGTTGACAGCAGATGTCTCCCTATTGCTCTCCCTATCTTAAAAGCTATTAATTTATTTTGTTGGGCTGGCGCTGCATAGAGGTCAAAGGACAACTTGCGGAGTCATCTATCGCCTTCCACCATGTGTGACTAAGGGATTGATCTCAGGTCATCAGCACTGGTGGCAACTGTCTTTACCCACTTAGCCATCTGGCTGGCCAGCTTCTGGGCAGGGTCTCTCAGTGGACTCGGAGCTTGGTACTCCTGGGGGGTCTGCCTGTTTCTACTTTGGTCCCTGGCATTGTAAGTGCACTCAGGTGTTCGTCTTTCCGATGGGTGCTGAGGATCCAAACTCGGTCCTCGTGCTTGCGGAACAGAATTTCACCCGCTGACCCATTCACCTATTTCCCCACTAGGCTTTTAGTCCCAGCGTCTGGCTTAAGGTGAGACAGAGCCTTTATGGAGTGGCCCACCTCATGGAAAGAAGGTCAGAGGCAGCGAGAGTGAGAGGCAGGCCATGTTCTCTTCACGCTTCCTTATGTGCCAGTCAGACCTAGGCCTCTTCCCTTTGAGAAACTTCCAAACTACACTGTTCTCAGCCACCTCCCTCCCTAAACTGTGCACACCCTGGCCAATTAGCTTCCTCTTCTGCTCATGCCCTGGTTGGTGCCTATTTTGTGGTCACTGTCTCGTTAATTCCTAGAATGTTCATAGAGAGCTCAGCTTGGGCTGCTGCAACGTCTCCCTGTGCTCTGACGGGAGCAGTGGAAACTTGTGCGTCTCTTCACCGCTCGAGTCTTTTAACATTTGTTACTGAGGTATTTATTTATACAGTGTGTGTGGTGGCGGGTTTAGAGGACAGCGTTCGAGGGTCTCCCCCAGAGACCAAATTCAGGTTGTCAGACTTGGTGGCAAGTGCCTTTACCGACTGAGCCATCTCGCTAGGGGAGAGCCCCAGTCTTGTTAGAGCATTATCCATGCTGGGAATGAGAACACACAGGTACCCCAAGCTCAGGTTCTTTGATTAGGTCTCTGCCAGGGACATGGCCTTGGGCCAGGTCAGGGTGGGGGTTGCCAGACTTCGGAGCCAAACCACAGCTGGGATTGCCAGCATGACTAACAAGTTCATCCTGGGCCTAAGGAACTGGGAGGCACCTCTCATCAGGAGCCAGCACGGCTGTGGGAGCCTGTTGGGACCCCAATGAGGAGACCTACCCATGAGCCAAGAACATTGTCCCTTCCTCTGCAGCTCCAGAATTCCCAAGACCTTCCGCACCTCCAGAGCCCCGCCTCCTTCCCACAGGATTCCAGGAGAGTTGCACATGCGTACAAGCACTGTGTAGCCTGCTAAAGACGCCGTGCCTTCTACTGACTTATACTTAGGCTTCCAAGGACCTGGATGTGACTCCTCCACAGCTCCTCATCCATGCAGGTTATGGCTGAGGGCTTCCGCTCTCCAATGCATGGTTCTCATACCCACATGATGCTGGGCAAGTGTGAATCGGAGTTCGAGTCTGCAGGTATGGGGTGAGGCCTGAGAATCTGCACACCCAACCGTGTCTCCAGTGGACTCAGGGCTCTGGCCTGAAAATGGCTCTGGAGAACCGACACTTTAAAACTTTGTCCTGGAAGGATTTGATCTAAGTCCCCTCTCTTCAAAGCTCCCAGAAATAGCCAATCAGAGTGGCCTTGATGGTGACAGCAGGAAGCTCTCACTTCTCTGGCCCCTGGCCAAAGGGCAGGAGAAAACTGGCCCAGGGGAGAGCAGATACATTGTCCAGTCTCCAGCTTATCAGAAACATCAAAGGGATCAGTGGGGAGGGCTCCCGGGCTCAGATCCCAACTTGGGGAGGAGGAAGTGGGTCCATGAAAGAAGTCACCAGAAATCCGAAGGGCAGTATCAGTGATCAACTTCATTCTGGTTTTGAGAGTGACATATGTAAAAAGAATTCTGAAAAATGACTTGGGTCGGATCACATAGTCAGCATGGCTTCTTTGCGTGTTCGGGAATGTTCCAGGCCCTCTCAGCCTTGCAGGCTGGGCTCTCCAGTCAGCCCGACGAGGTGGGATTTTTCTTGTTTTACAGAGGAGGAAACTAAGACAAAGCGTAGAAACGGTTGGTCCCATGATTACAACCCAAACCTTTAAAGATTCTGTATGTGTATGAGTGTTTTATCTATATGTATGTATGTGTGTCATGTGTGAACAGGTGTCCGTGGAGGCCAGAAAAGACTGCCAGATCCCCGGGAACTGGAGTTACAGATAGTTGTTAGCCATGAATCCTGGGAACTGAACCAAGGTCCTCTGCAAAAGGGTTAGGTGCTGTTAACCCCTCAGCCATCACTCCAGCCCCCAGCACAGCTCAGATTTTGGACCCAGTATGAGGCAGGCCCTTCCTTCCTTCCTTCTTTTTTCCCCACTCCCTCCTTCTTGTCTTCCCCCTACCACAGCTGGATGCCTTGCTCAGTAACAGACAAGCCAGGCTAGATGAAGGCTGTAGCTACTTCTTCTTGCTTGGGTTAAGAACTCCACACACCTAACTCAGTGGTCCTCAACCTTCCTAATGCTGCGACTCTTCAATACAGTTCTTCATGCTGTGGTGACCCCAACCATAAAATTATTTATTTATTTATTTATTTTGTTTTTCGAGACAGGGTTTCTCTGTGGCTTTGGAGCCTGCACTGGAACTAGCTCTTGTAGACCAGGCTGGTCTCGAACTCACAAAGTTCCGCCTGCCTCTGCCTCCCGAGTGCTGGGATTAAAGGCGTGCACCACCACTGCCCGGCCATAAAATTATTTTCATTGCTACTTCATAACTGGAATTTTGCTACTGTTATGAATCATAATATAAATATCTGTGCTTTCTGATGGTCTTAGGTGACACTTCTGGAAGGGGTATTTGACCTCCATAGGGGTTGAGACCCATAGGTTGAGAACCAATGCACTAGCTTGCTCTGCAGAAGGAAGTCTTGAGTATCTACTGTCAGAAATGACCAATTTGGGAACAGGTTCCTCTTCAGACTTCTCTGTGTGTGAGACAAAGTTGATTGTGCAGGCCGATCCTCCATGATCACTTTTAATTCTCCTTCTGCATCCAACAAAGCTTGTGTTCACACAAGCCGGGTAAGTTCCTGAGAGTTTGCTCAGAGAAATTAGAGTTGGAGCTGTGGCTAGCTGGGCCACCTGAGGACGGAGGAAATCCCAGTCTAGCCCTCAGAGGTGGCTGTGTGAGCAGCCCCATTGGAAGAAATGCCATTGGACAGAGACATAGCCCTGTCCTGTCCTGAGGCTGGGGTTGCATCCCAGGTTTGTGGTCTGCCTATCATTCCAGCCAAAGTTCACTGCTTGGTCAAGAATTTAGGCAGAGAGTGAGATAGATGATTGATTAGATATTAGCCTTTGAGGTTTGCATGGGTGAGGGCTGTGGGTGGTAGGGGTGAAATGAATGAAGAGGAGGAGGGCAGGGTGATGGTTCGGCTGCTGTTCATTTCTGGTTTTTAGAAAGGGTCTCCTGGAGCCCAGGCTGGCCTTTAACTATGTAGCTGAGGATGGCCTTCAACTTCCTCCTCCTTCTGTACACACCTTCCAAGTGCTGGGGTTACAGGTGTGCACCACACACCTGGCGGGTGATATTTGGTATGGAGTGTGTGTGTGTGTGTCTTTGGTTTTCTTCCCCTAAGGATGAAATTCAGGGCCCCCAGCACACTAGACAAGTGCTCTACCATGGAGCCTGCTGATGGGGCGTCATGATCTGGTGACAGAAGGTGATGACAACACTGGTGGGGGCTGAAGTGCAGGAGGTGGACTGGAAAGTTCAAAGCTGCGATGGAGAGCGATTGCAGTGGGGGGGATAGGGGGTGCCTATCATGAGACCTTCTTTATGATCCCTCAGCCCTGCTCCCAAAGGTACCTGCATGCTGAGGGTTTCAGCAAGCCTGCCTGGACACCCAGCTGGGAGGTCCTTCTTGGCTGTGTGGAAGCCAGTCCCCACCTCCAACAGATGGGCGCTGATGTCAGAGGCAGACAAAGTAGCAGTCAGCACTAATGGGAGTTATACTTAAGAGCCAATGGGAAGTTGTGTGGTCTCCACTGGGCCTCACCCCAAAGGGGAGGCCTGGCCAGAAGACTCCCTTGAGTTCATGGAGTAGGTGGTAAGTTTGTGGAGTCTTTATGATAAGGGAATTGGACAGAGTACCCTGTGTAGAGAAAACAGGCTGCATTCCTACTTCCCAGATGTAGAAACTGAGACCTTTAGACCCAGGAAAGCTGTGAGAGAACTGGGTTCGGGACTCTTCCAGGGTACTTTTGTTTGTATGCTTGTATAGTGTAGTACAGGGGAACGTAGGAACCAGTCAGACAGATGCAGAAAGAAGTCCTGGGGTCGCTGGTTACTGTGTATGTGTGCATGCGCTTGCGTGTGCATGTGTGTATGTGTATGTGCTATGTGAGTGGATGTGGTGCATGAGTGTATGTTTGTGTGTATGAATGTGTGTATGCATGAATAGGCATGTATGCATGTGTGTGCATGTGCAAATGAGTGTATCCAAATGTGTGTATGTGGCATGTAAGCACATATGTGTGTGTCCGTATGTGTGTGTGTGTGAATGCGTATACGTGTGTTGTTGACTCTGAAGCTCTGTTCTTCCTTGATCATGGAAACGATTGCTGAACAGTGACTAGAAAAGTGGCTGCCGGAGCTTGGGATGGGTATAGGTGTGGGGAGGGGACGAAGAGGGGGTGCTTTTGGGTACAGGAGGAGTACAGGTGGACAGGAAGACTAGCTCCTAAGGTCTTACCGCATAGCAGAATGCTTGATAATGATTGATCAGTGTTTCAGAATAGCAAATCTAGAAGATTTTGAATGCCCACACCCCGAGGTGGCTGACATGCCGGTTGCTGCACTGTGACGGCTCTGCACTCAACTGAAATGCTCTGCTGTATCCACAACTATGAACTGTTCCTCTGGGTCCATTCAGAGCAATGTATTGCCAATGAGATCTTATTTATTGTGTGTGCCAGTGTGTGGGCACACATGTGCCACTGCACGCATGTGGAGGTCAGAGGACAACTTTCGCGAGTTGGTTCTCTCCTTCCACCATGTAGGTCCGCTGAATGGAACTCTGATCATCCGGCTTGGTAGCAGGCTAAACCTTCTCAATGATCCCCAAAGAATATCTTTTACAAAGTGGCAACATTAACGTATTGCCCATGGGAGGTGGGCAGGCCTAGGTGAGCTCAGCCTGTGTGAAGCTCCCATGAATGTTAGTTTTCTTTCCCCCACAACTCACTATGGGGGGGGTGTCTTCTGTGTGATCCAGTATGTGAATGTGTGTGGTCAAGTGTCACGAATCTCAGGAGCACTCATGTAAAAGAGTGTGTTCGATCAAATCCTTGCCAGCCAGGCAGGGGTGGCTCTGGAGCCCCGCAAATGCTTACTGGACTGAGGAGTTAGAGGCTGGATTCTCTAGGATCAGCTTGCCTTGGGCTGGAGGTGGGGGAGGTACAGACCTGAGGACTGCTCTCCTGGTGGCTCCTAAGACAGAGAAGGGCCAGGCAGGCACTCCTTGGGGCCTTAGTAAGTTGAAACATGACTCAAGAGTTGATGTTGAGGGAATCCTGTGGGACTTTGTAAGGTAAGCAAGGTTAGCGGTGTCTAAATAGGGTTTACGGGAATGGGCTTAGCAGAGGAGGGGAGAGAAGGAGAGGGGATAAGACAGGAGGCAGGGCTGGGTATCCAGAGAAATCTGTCACCAGTTCCCTTGGATCTAGGAAGAAATTTGGATATTAGTCATTTGTGCTATCTTAAAAAAGCATTCTTTTGCATTTATTCTTTGTGTGTTTGTATGCAGAATGCTATGAATCTGTGTGCTGTAGCTCACAGGCAGACGACAGGACGACTGCCAGGAGTCAGTCTCCTTCTACCACGATGTCCCAGGGATGATGATGGTTGTGAGCAGTCATGTGGGGCTAGAGACTGAACCCCAGTCCCCTGCGAGAATGGGGTCTCTTAATCACTGAGCTATCCCTTGCCTTCTTTTATTTATTTGATTTTAAATGGTGTGTGTGTGTTTACATTGGGCAGTGTGAGCATGCATGGCGGCAAGAGGCTGATGCTGGATATCTTCCTCAATCCTTTTCTGTCCCATTTTTTTTTTCAAAAGCAAAATCAGTTTTTATTAGTAAAGATCTTTCTACATTCCCAAGGAAACATTAAGGTCCAAGGAAAGCATACCAGCAGTGACATTAGAGGCATCAAAGTATGACAAAGAGTAGATAAACATGTATGCCCGTGACTCCACCTCAGCTTTGAAACAAGCTCTCTCACTGCATCTGAAGCACCCTGTTTTTAAGCCCTGGCGATCCATCTGTCTCGGCCCCCTAGTGTCGGGGTCACGGATGTGCGCTGGGAACCCGAACTCAGGTCCTTGTGCTTGCACAGCGGGCATTTTGTCTATTAAGCCATCTCCCCAGGCCACAAGTCACCTTCCTGAACAGGTCAGCTTCATTCCACTCAAGAACTCAGAGGTACAGAAGTGTCCTGTGGGACAGGTGGCTTCAGGTGCTTTCTTCCATGGTGCAGCTGCCTAGTGATGGGGGCATTACATTACCTAGATGACCTCAAGGTCAGGGAGGGAAAGGCTGGGGCTGAGATGAAACGTTCTTTCTAGTTGCATGGTGTCTTCTGTGCAGTGGGAGTGAGAAGCAGCCTTTGTGTGGGGGGCAGGTGTGGAGAACGAGGGTCTGTACATCTGGACGTGGGCGGAGCTTTCTGAACACTCTTAGACCTAACCTGTGCTGCCCTGCACTAGTAGCCCCCCTCTTCTCTCCACACAGGTCTGAGGAGTGGTGTTCCATGGATCCTGCCCCATGGAATGGCTAGACCCGCCTTCTCTGCTTCCCAATTACTGTATGGTTGGTGGCCCGAGAGGTCACTTGGTTGTCTCTGTCCCAGTTGACCAGAACCCTCTGGACCCTGTGGGTGCTATGGGTTTCTTAGCCAGGGCTTTGGCCTCTACTCATGGTAAGAGGGTTGCAAGAACCCAGCAGACCAGATTTTGCAAGCCTGAAATAGTTTATGACCAGGCTGAGGCAGGGAGGAAGGAGGGCATGGCCCCAGGAATGCAGGAGGAATGTCTGGGAGGCCTATCCAGTCCCCCACCCGCTCCAGCTCCTCAAGGGAATGAGTACAGACCTCAGGCCTATCAGGGCTAAGAAAAAATGATTTGGGCCTTCAACATTCCTAGGGCAGGGTGGTGGCGGTCCAGCGAGGAGATGGGGGATGGAGTTCA
The DNA here is from genome assembly GCA_028555095.1 of Dicrostonyx torquatus. Lineage (NCBI taxonomy): Eukaryota > Metazoa > Chordata > Mammalia > Rodentia > Cricetidae > Dicrostonyx > Dicrostonyx torquatus. The sequence continues at coordinate 2,302,154 of JAQHUG010000041.1, forward strand.
TCTTCCTCCAGGGAGGCTTCCAGGGTTATCCCTATCTGTTCACTCCTCTTCATCGTCCCTGCTCAGTTGTCCACAGCTCTGTGGATGTGCATCTCCATCTTCATATGCGATAAGAAGAGCAGGGAGTCATTTTTAGGCTCAGAGTGGATTCTCTGCATTTCCGCTGTCAAGCTGGAAGCTCCCCTGGGGCCAAGGTTGCTGTTTGTCCCTCAGATGGAGTTTCTTAAGGTAGGAGGCTATGGATTTTCCAAGAAATGAAAGTTCTCAGAGTTCCCCACAGCCAGAACGGGGCAGCTGTTGGAACCTGAGCCAGACACAGCTTCCACCTCCAGTCCTGTGGATGTAGACAGAACCACCCTTAGACCTGCCTGGCAGTAGGGCGGTGCTCAGGGGGCCACTCCAGCCTTGTGGAGGACCAGAACTTCCCCCTAATGCAGCACTGTGTGCAGGAAAGGGACACTTGGCACAGACACTCATCTGGAAGGGGTACAAAGCCCTGCTGCCACCTGGCCTTGCTTCCCTTCTGCTTGTGACTGGGATCCATCTTGGAGAAGGTGGATGGCAGGGGTCGGGGTGGACAGGCAGTAGCGTGTCCAGTTTCCATTCACTATGATACCTGCACATTCCTGTGGTGGGGCTGGTCACCTTCCCTTTCATCCATCTCCTTCTGAGTGAGCCAGCTGGTGGGGTGGGGATGGCCAAGCAAGCAGAGAAAGAACTGGAGGATGGCCAAGGTCACAAGGACCCAGCATCTTGAATTCCCACCATGGGTCTTGTATAAAAAACACAAATTTTCCAAATCCCGCCTGGGTATACCACATTCCTCTTGTAGACAAGACTCTGCCCTCTGTTGGAAGGTTATCCACGTCTTCTGTTCCTAGACCAGCCCCCTAGGGTCAGCCTGTGGTCATCATGAAAAGCAATCTATACAGAGTTGGACCAGTCTGTGGCAAGGATTAGGCGGGAACTGAGATCAGAGTTTAGGATCAGGCTCTGACCAGGGTTATGAATCAGCCTGTTTCCTGGGCTAGGAGAATTACATTTTGGCTACATAGGATTAAGGTTAAATCTGCACTCAAGATGAGGGGTAAACCTATGACCAGAAAGAAGGAACCAGTCTGTATGCAGACTGCAGAGTGAATCTGTACCCAGGACTGTACCCAACATTGGAGACCAGTTTATACTACACAGGAACAAGGATCAGGCTGTAACCAGAATTAAAGGTTTGTAGTGTTAGGAGGAGGAGTCCCTTAACCTACAACGTAGCTCCAGAAGGCAGCCCAGCCACACACAGGGTCTACAGTTTGGAGGGCAGGGCTTCGCTGATTCTTTATCCATACAATTTGTGACAGTTATTTGGGCAACAGTGGGGTGCCCTGTCCTCATGGGCTTGGCTTCATTTTAGGTGGCAACCACAGGTACCAGCCCAGTCCTATGGGGATGCAATCCCTGGCCAGGGGCTGTGAGATGGCATCACGCAAATGTCGTGGCTGGGCAGAATGCTGAACAATGGCACGGTGTGCTTCTGTTCACCCTAACCTCCCGAAACTCATTCAGCAACAGTTCATTCTGCAAACATTTCCTGAATAGCTGTCATGCTTGGGGTCAGTGCTTCTCAAACTTGAGTGCACATAACAATTACCTAGGAAACTTGTGAGAAAGGCTGGCTCCCAGGCCCCACTCCAGGCTCTCAGTGGCCGGGAGGGCTCCAGAGCTGCTCAGGAACCTGCCCTTTCCATAGTGTCTGGCAGGGGCCAGAGAGATGGCTCACAGTCAAGAGGATTTACTGCTCTTCCAGAGGACCCAGGTTTGATTCCTAACACTCACATGATCCAGGCCCATGGGATCCAACATCTTCTTCTGCCCCCTCAGATGTCAGGAATGCATTCTGTGCATAGACACACACGTGGGCAAAGCACCAATACACATACAAATAAAAACTATTTTTCAGGGGCTGGGGCAATGGTTCAGAAGTTAAGAACACTAGCTGTTCTTTCAGAGGACCTGAGTTCAATCCCCAGTAACCACATGGTGGCTCACAACCATCTCTAGTGGGATCTAATGCCTTCTTCTGGCATAAAGGCACTCATAAATATAAAATAAACAAAGAAATCTTTTTTATTTTTTTATTTTTTTTTGGTTTTTCGAGACAAGGTTTCTCTGTGGCTTTGGAGCCTGTCCTGGAACTAGCTCTTGTAGACCAGGCTGGTCTCGAACTCACAGAGATCTGCCTGCCTCTGCCTCCCGAGTGCTGGGATTAAAGGTGTGTGCCACCACCGCCCAGCAGAAATCTTAACAAACAAACAAAAAAAAAACAAAAGAAAACATTTTTTTCAAAATGATTTTAAGCCCAGAGTGGTGGTGCATGCCTTTAGTCCTATCACACAGGAAGCAGAGTCAAGTGGATCTCTGTGAGTTCAAGGCCAGCCTGGCCCACATAGTGAGTTCCAGAATATCCAGGGCTGGGTAGAGAAACAGTTTCACAAAGAAGGAGGACAAGGAAGAGGAGGAAGAGGAGGGGGAGGAAGAGAGCAGAAAGTGCCTATGAGGCAGGATGATGGATTTAACCAGCAGGATGGGCTCTGAGGGCTGATAGATAGAAAAACTCCCTAAGATTTTCAGGGAAGAATCAAGACGATGTCATAAACATCTGTCTTGCTTGGGACCGAAACTTGGCTCATCTTGTTGCAAGAATTCATGGAACTTGCCTGTCTAGCCATCCCAAAGCCTTTTCATGTGATTGGCAAGGTAGAATTCGGGCAAGCATGCAAAAGCTTAGCTCTGAGAATGGAGGTGTCAAGCAAAGTATAATTAATGCATTAAATGAGGTCAGAGCTAAGAAACGTGTCTGAAACTGTGTTCACACAATGGCAAGGAGGGAGACAATGTGTGGCCGCTGTCGCCATTAATAGCTCACCATTGTCAAAGCAGAATTACAGTTGGCCTGCTCCATTGAAACCTCAGCTGTGTGCTGTGATCTCCCTTTGTGTGTGTGTGTGTGTGTGTGTGTGTGTGTGTGAGAGAGAGAGAGAGAGAGAGAGAGAGAGAGAGCATATGCATGTATGTGTGTACGTGAGTTTGGAAGCCACAGGTCAACCTTGGGTGTCATTTCTTTTTTTTCTTCTTTTTTTTCTTCCTTTTCTTCAAGACAGGATGTCACTATGTAGTTCTGGCTGTCCTGGAATTTGCTCTGTATAGATCAGGCTGGCCTCGAACTCACTGAGATCCGCCTGCCTCTGTTTCTCAAGTGCTGGGATGAAAGGGGTGCCCCACCACTGCCAGCATCATTTCTTTCTTTTTTAAATCACATTTATTGATTTTGTGTGTGTGTGTGTGTGTGTGTGTGTGTGTGTGTACACTGTGCAAGTCAGAGGGCAACAAAGTTGGTTCTCTCCTTCTACCATGTGGGTCCCAGAGATCAAACTCAAGTCAGCCAACTTGGCAACAAGTGTCTTAACCCACTGAGCCATCTCACTGCTCCTTGGATGTCATTTCTTTCATGTTATTTGAGGCAGGGTCTCTCAGTGGCATGGAGATCTTCAGTTAGGCTAGGTGGGCTGTCCAATGAGCCTCAGTGCTGATATTACAAATATACAGTACCACGCCTGGATTTTTACATAACTCATGGGCATTGAACTTCATTTCTCCTGCTTGCACGGCAGACTCTTTACCAGTAGAGCCATCTCCCAGCCTTCCACTCTGCCCTGTACAGTGCTACCAACCACAGCCTTTGTTGGTAAGTTGTGACAACAGCAGATATGTGTGTATGTATGCATGCATGTATATATGTGTGTATGCATGTATGTATGTCTATTGCTTTCCAACTATTGCAGTATTGATTGCATTTTTTCAGACAGCCTTTTTCTCTTCCCTCACACACCCCTTAGCCAAGAATCCTGATGTTGGTGATGGGAATATAGTTGAGCACTTAGGAGCATTTGTTGCTTTTAAGAGACGTAGGCTCAGTTCCCATGGTGGCTCACAACCATCTGTTCCAGGGGATCTCTTAGGACTTCCAGGTTTACCAGGCATGCACATGGTGCCCATGTGTACATGAAGACAAATACTTGCACACATAAAGTAAGTAAATAGAAAAAAATTAAAAAGAATCCTGATGCTTCTTGAGAATGTCCCTGAAAGCAATAAGCCTATCAAAGACAACTCTGTGTTCTGGGATTCACTGCCATGGATTGCTTCTGGAAGGTTCCAAAAATTATTTTAAATATTTCTTTTTATTTTTAATTATGTATAGGTGGGTGTGTCTGCATGTGGGTATGTGCACATGAATGCAGGTGCCTGAGGGACTCAGGGGCATTGGATTCCCTGGAGATGGAATTATGGATGCTTTGAGCCACCTGATGTGGGCTCTGGGAACCAAACTCAGGTCCTCTGGAAGAGCAGCAAGTGCTCTTAATGCTGAACCGTCTCTCCCAGTCTCGCCCATACAACTTTTAAAACCCTTGTTTTTAAGTGTATGTGTGAGTGTGTGCGGGTATGTGCACATGAGTGCAGTGCCACGGAGGCCAGAAGAAGGCGTGGGATTCCCTGGAGCTGGAGTCACAGGCCATTGTCAGCTCTTCATCGTGGGTGCGAGGGGTCAAGCTGAAGTCCTCTGCAAGATCGGTGTGCTCTTAATTGCTGAACTGTCTCTTCCAGCCTCCATAAATCCTTACTTCACATCCCTTTCAAAGCGGATGGACTTCTGGAGATCTCTCTGGGGTAGCAGAAGGAGGTGTGTGCTGTCCAGGGTGTATCTCAGAGGCTTATGAAGGGCACAGCCTCTGTCTAGCCCCACAATTCTAGACCCACATGCAGGAAGAGCTGGAGGTGATCTTCCACACCTCCCAGGGAAGCTGCGGGCCAACTGCTCTCAAACTCCTCTGATACCAGCAGGAAGTTTTTGCCCTCTCCCAGATCAGTTCTCCTAGTTGGTTTCTGACTAGTGTTTCCAGAGATATATGGATTCTCTGGCTTCTCAGCCTGCAGTGACTTCCCACTCCTAGGAGACACATGCACACGTGCACACACACACATGCACACACGCACATTCAGAGCTCCCCCTCCAGGGTGTTCCTCTCATTCATTCATGCATGCATTCATGCATTTCATTCATGCATTCATTCCTTGACCATCCATCTGGTTCCTTGAATAAAACTGGGTTCCAGCTCATGAGGTATCCAGGAGGGCAGATGTATGGAAGGGATTCCTGCTTTAGTCTCAGGTCAGGGGATGTACAAGGCGGTGACTTCTTCATAAGATAACCTTTTGTCTGAGTTTTGAGTTAGAGAAGAGAGTGAGCTAAGGTGTGTCTGGGCTGAGATAATACAGCCTGGGGGAAAAAAGTGTCCCCAGCACCGATTTCAATGCCACCCACTAGAGGCTAGATCCTGAGGTTTAAAGCTGGGAGAGTGTGAGCTGAGACTGAAGGAGCCTGCAGGGCTGACATCGCAGTAGTCTGTGTGCTGGTGCGTGGGACACTGGGAGAGCAGAGATCCAACCTGCTGACATGGTACCATCAGGTACCATCTGCTTCTGCTGACATATCCATCCCAGGTATGTGGGTGCTGAGCATCTCCCTCAAGGAGATTGCTGGGAAGTGCTGAGAGCACCAGGAAGCACCAGGGGCCACTCTGCTGGGAAGTGCTGGGAAGAGGGAGCCCGGGCTTTGTCTGAGTTCCAGTGAGGCACTGACCCTTCCCGAGCTTTGTACAGAGTGGCTGCCATCTGACACTGGTGGCCAAGTGGTGGAGAGAGTGACAGAGGTGGTGTTGCAAACCGTGGGTGAGGGCATCTTGGGAGAGGCCACAGGCCGGAGCTCACTCTGAGGATGCAGGCGCACACCAGAGCCTGGTCTCCCTTCCTGAGGTCTGGCTGCTGTCCCATAGCTGCCTGAGTAACTGTGACTTGGAGGTTTGATAACGGAGCCAGGAGAAGCTATCTCCACCATAAACATGCCCTGGCTTTCTCCAGCTCTGGTGTCTCCAAATGTTTGGCCTTGCAGCTGGCTGGCCCTCTGGCCAGGGAGGAATAAGTTATCTGGCCTGAAGGTCTCAGAGTTGTGCAAGGCCATGCCACAAACAAATGGAATAGTTGCCTATAGGCAATCCCAGCTTTCCCAGCCAGCAGGTAGCCAGAGGGCTGCTGCTTGGACAGTTAGGGCCCCAGGCTCTAGGTCACTCCTGCCTGACCAGAGGGGAATTTAGACTCAAGGGTGGAAAGCAGCTGGGGTAGAGGCAGGGTCCCTGAGTTTTCACTTCCCAACCAAAGTGCTTTGTAAGCTAGGGGAGGGTCGGTCCCTGCAGTCTGGGTCTTGAGGCCCTGGGGAGGTGGTGGGGTGTTTACCCCAGTTTTTGGGTGAGACCTTCCTGGCCTCTTCACCGATCTCTTGGAGGTTCCAGTTATTCCAGAAGCAAGCTTTAGGCAGGAGAGCTACTGTGTGGTTAAACACAACTCGTGAGAGACTAAGGAAGGTTGTGGATCTAACAGGGAGATATTCAGTTACTGTTTTGTTTACTCAGTCAGTGAAACTGAGGAACAGATTCAGTTCATTCATCTGCTAACGGGCCATGGAGCGGGCACCTAGTGTGAGCTGTGTGGGCACTGCACTGGGACTCGGGACTTGCTGGAAGCCAGATGAGAAGGGTGGGGTCCTTGTCAGAACTCCTGCACTGGTCTGTATTTCCTGTGAAACTAGAGCATGCTTGGCCCACAGGCAGCATTTGGGAAATGAGCCCATGGGGTAAGTGGGGTTCTCCCTCGCACCCACAGAACTCCGTCCAGCCACTGTGGCAGGGCAGACGCAGGTACTCTCTCGCCCTGGAAGCTTCTCCCAGAGACCCATGGGAAGTCAGCCACAGGCACTGAGTCAGGGCCTACTCTGAGGGGTCTAGGTAAAGAAAAAAATGGTCCTTGGTGCCAAAGAACAAGGATGTTTCCTCTGAGGCTCTTCTCTGGCTTGGGGGTCATTTATGGTCCCACGAGAACAGGATTCAGCAAGGGCTGAGAGAGCAGAGACGGACATAGATCTGGGGAGTCCTGGGATGGGTCCTTCCAGAACCTGGGAATGCTGACTATTGCCATAAGAGTGGCTCTCACGGCGTCTCCACAAGCATCTAGTAAAGTTTTCGTGGTATCAGAATAGTATTTTGCTTCAATTAGGAGCTCGGTTCCTGAGGGCCCTCTACTCCTAATTTTGTTTTCTGGGTTTTGGGGTTTTTTTGTTTTTGTTTTGTTTTGATTTTTTTGAGACAGTCTCACCCTGTAGTCCAGGCTGGTCTAAAACTCACCACGTAGCCCAGGTTAATCCTAAGCTCATGATCCTTCTCCTTACCTTCCCGAGTGCTGTCACTGAACCACTCTTGGTTTATAGGAGGGTCTTCCTATGGAGCTGGCTTCATCTAGCCCTGCACCCTAAGAAAGGCCTTAGCTCTCTAAGGTCAGCCCTGGCTGGGGGACATGACACAGGCTCCCAAGTGAATCAGCACAGGGGTTGAAGCAGCTAGACTTGAAGCGAGGAAGGAGGAAGTGTGCTTCTCTCAGCTTCCGCTGGGGTAGAAGAGATGGTAAAGCAAGAGGGTGCAGGGGAGAGTCCCTGACCCCCAGCGCCTCTGCGCCATCCTTCTCTATACGTCCCCAGCCCTCCTGGGTTACCCATTTCCGTATGGCGGTGCCATTCATGGAGTTAGGACCGGGTGGTGGGAAGGCTGCACATCTGTGAGGTGTATATGTATGTGTGTGTGCACGCGTGTATGCACACGTGTGTGTGCATGTTTCTCTCTGCGATAACTCTGATAAGAATGTAGGAACATCTCCAGTCTAGATACTGACACCCGTGTTCTCTGGGGTGGCTGTGACTTTCCCTCTAGACATGGGACAGCCCTCTGAGCGTCAACCCCAGTCTCCTTGGCACCAGATCCAGAATGCTTTCTTATGGAGCAGATTCCAACTATTTCTGGTTCTGGTTGCGGTTGGAAGTCTTTCTCCAAGCCTGAAGCTCACTGATTTGGCACAGCTGACTAGTGAGGGCTTCAGGGACCCACCTGCCTCTGTCCCCAGCCTCATCCTCCCTCCCTCCCTTCCCACCCTTGCTCTAAAGGCTAGCATTACTGACCCAGGAAACCATGATCAGCTTTTTAAGGCAACTACTGAGGACCCGCATGTGTGCCTTGTGTTTGCACGGCAGTTGCTTTACTGAGCTGCACCTTGGGCTCAGACTCTTTGAGAGCTGTGATCAGTTAGTCCCACACATCCAGGCCAAGCTCAGGGTTTGACGACAAGGTCATGGAAATTGGGTGACACTGTGGACCTTGTGACCAGGGCCCTACTTTCCCTTGCCTGGGAATGGGGTTCGCTCATAGTAAGGTGGGTCAGTGTGGAGGCAGGGTCTGGGCCTTGCTCTATGGAGCCCTTTTTCCCACCTGGGGCCTTTGACCTGGGCTTATCATATAGTCTGATGCCATCTGGAGTAAGAACTCAGTATCCCATCTATGCAATGATCTGAGGACATAAGAGAGTCTTCCAGCATCCCTGATGCGCAGCTGGGGACCACATCAACTGTCTTCCACCCCAACACTGATCCAGGCTTCTCAGGAGATTTAATGAGGTGCTTCCCAGGAACATATACTTGTAACCCATTGGCTGGTAGGAAACGACATCCTTCAAACAGATGAAGAACCCGTGAGTCTCAGAGCTGGAGAAGTTCAAATCTTGGTCTGACCAAGGGCAAACATCTCCTCACTAAGCCTCAGTGTCCACAACAGTGAACCGGGGATGACCAGAGCCCCATGCTAACCTTGTGGTACCACTGAGAGTTCAGATTAATCGAGTCTGCTATAAAAGATACTGCTATAAAGAATTATGTTAGTGTAATTTCCCGTGAAACTTTGTTATTTCTGAAATGGCCTCAACTATGAGACCCATCTCAGACCTCATAACATCTCACTTCTAGCCCAGGCTAGTCAGGAACTCTCTGTGTTGCTATGGATCCCAGACTAGCCTTGTACTTATGATCCTCCAGCCTCAGCCCCCAGAGAGTTAGAATTCTAGGTGTGTGCCACCACCCCCCACTATGGTCTTTTAATGTCCATTTTGGATATCTCTGTGCTGAGGAGTTTATAGGAAGCCCACCTTAGTCTTGGTTAGGAAAGGCTTTACGTTGGTGGATTAGGAAGAGGCTGAGCTGCCTAGAACAGTGTCTCCTGGTCGGCAGGTGCTGAGCTCTGGGATGGGGGAGGAAGGGAAGGCGGTCATGTGCTCTGTGCAAACCTTCTGAGGTGGTAGCATGGGGGCCGAACTCCTGTTATGGCTGGTGGGTCAGTAAATAGAAGCTTCCAAAATAAAGAGGTTTAATTTGACTCTGAAATGAGCTTTTTTGTCAAGGATTGCAGGGTGCAGAGGATCAGAATCTCAGGCCTCTATGAACTCTGACCTTCAGGAAATAATTTCAACAACTCCAGCTGGAAAGGTTGAGGGAGGGGACGGTACTGAAAGTCAGGCAGGCCACCACCCAACCCCCACCCATTCCACCCTCTTTTGCTTTATTCCCGTTTCAGGCCTTCAACCCCTTCTGCGGCAGCGAGAACCTGGTCTTGGGTTGGGGACAGTAGGGAAGCCGTGGGAAAAACAATCAAACCTCAGTCAGTCGTATAATTAGTTGTTCCTCTGAGACTGTGGTCGCCTCCGTTTTCTCTGCCTGGCCATCCCCCACCCTGCCCTGCAGGACAAGGGCTTCTGAATACCAGGTCGTCACCTCATTAATGTGAACGGGAAGTCTGGACATAAGCCGGATGGCCATAAATTACCCTGTGTGAGAAAAGGTGAAAGACTTTGTGTGCACATGTGTGCTTCATGTGTGTGCATGTGAGCCCCACCACATGTTCCATATATGTATCACGTATTACACATGCGCTGTGTGTGCACATTATCTCAAGCACATTCACAGAGACCTGAGCAGCAACCATGTATCGACCCCAGCCTGCATCAACATGGTGGATGCCTGTGTCCTCACACACTGTACATATATTACAAATAAAATATCTTTAAAGTGTTAAAAAGAGGGTCTGGAGGGATGGCTCAGCAGTCAGGAGCCTGTACTGCTCTTACAGAGGACCCCAGCTCAGGAACCAGCACCCACATCCTGGTAACCCCAGCTCCAGCAGGCTCCAACCCCCTGACCTCTTCAGACATTTGCACTCATGTGCATACCATGGACAGAAACACACGCACTTGCAATACAAAATAATACCAAGAGTAATAAAATCTTGAAAAAAAAAACCCCAAAGACTCTATGTCTCATATGAAGGCCAAACAATAACTCACAAGCAATGTTTCAAAGAAGACCTGGCATGAACCAAGATCCAGTAAATACTGGTTATTACCATTGAATAGATTTGTGGGCTCAGAGGACGTGGGCAGGCCTGGGGACATGTGCTGTTTAAGTCTGGTTGTCTGGGTACCCAAGCCTCTTCATGAACATGCCTTGGAGTTCAGAGACATGTAAACAGAGCGGCTGTAGCCACGCATGATCTCCCTCTATATGTGCAGGTTCCTTGGCATGTTCACATGAAGAACAGTTGGGCAGGGCATCATCTCATTGATGAGAACCCCGCTTGGGACTGGGAGGCTGGCCTCAAACCCAGCTGCCCATGCTATAGCCCATACAGGTACCCAGGGCACAGCTCAGGTGCAAGCTGTCTTCTGCTGGCCTCACATAGCAGTAAAGGGTGCTAGAGATGCGCAGCTCAGCTCTGAAGATTAGTACATCATCGACAGTAAGCAGGGCTCAGGGGCTTCTGGGCGCTGCTACCAGGGCAGGGTCCTAAGAGAAGGGAGTTCTAGAGTGGGGAGAGCCTCCCCGCCCCGGGTGGTAGGTAGCACCATATGTGTGGTGAAGGGAAGTGCAGAAAGGGTCAAGTCTGGGAAGGCCAAAGGAACTGGATCCTGTTCCTTACAAGCCTGGTCAGATGTTAAACTGAAATTCCAAAGCCCTGATTGTGACGGGGACACTGTCTGTTAGCCCTGCTGCAACTAGGAAGTCCTCCTTGCTGCCAGAAAAAGTGACTTCCCTTGAGGAAGGGGTCCCTCCAGCTCACAGCTCCAGGTCACAGCCACCCTTGAGGAAGGGGTCCCTTCAGCTCACAGCTCCAGGTTACAGGCTGTCCTTGTAGGGTGGTCAAGGTGGGACCTTCAAACAGCGGTCACGTCACATCCAGGGTTACAAGCAAAGAGAAATTGAAAATGCTCGCTTGTTTGCTGGCTTGTGCCCAGCTTGAGTTCTTCACTCACAGGGTTCAGGAGCCCATGCCTAGGGACTGGTGCCGCCCACAGTGGGCGGGGTTTTTCACACCAGTTAACTCAATTAAGACATGGCCCCTCCCCCAAGAGCTCATTGATTTACCCACAGGCCGACCTAACATAGACAGTTCCTCACTGAGCTTCTTCCCAGATGACTCTAGATTACCTCAAGTTAACAAAGTTAATACTTCCACGAGATTTGGAAGAGGAGGGAACAGTGAGTCCCCTCAAGCTTAGAGCTTCAGCTAAGGGGTCAGGTGAGAGGCTGGGCCACCCAGCTTGCTCAGGGTCTGTGCCCTCTGGAGGTCAAGGGTCAGGGGTCAGGTAGTTTTCCAGGAAGACTCCCTTTGCCTCTGTGTTGAGAGGAATGGCTCCTCACACAGGCCTCAAGCGAGCACTTAAGCAAGGCAACAGATTAGCTTCAGAAGGAGGCCCAGGGGGGATAAAAGGGGACATGGGCCTCTGTGAAAGGCCAGGGGTGTTAACTCCCCCACTTTCAGTGGGTCTTACTGATTCAGATCCCAAGGGCCTTGCTGGGTTTGTCCAGGCTCCCCGCCCCCCACCACCACTTAATCTTATAATACCTCACAGCAAGGCCCCTTTGTTCTCTGTCTCGCAATAGGTGGAAGGAACTGGGCAGCTCCTCTAGACCCTTCCTTAGGACCCTACTGCAGCTTCTATAGGTGGCTGCCAAGGCACCTTCAGTCCCTCCCTGGGTCCCTAAGAACTTCTCAAGGGAATAGTTAAGGCAGCTAGCTGCTAACAGACACACCTCTGGAAGTGTCTTTCAGAGGGCCTGCTTTGCACCCACATAGCTCTGTGCAAGAAGCAGGGCCAGGCTGGGAATTCTACTTTGAAATAAAAGGTCTTTTCTGTCTTGGGGAACCCTCTAGTTGTGAGATCTGAGGCCTCCGTCCACCTAGCACTACTGAGGTTGGGTGGGTGGAAGGGGTGTTTCCACTCTTCCTTACCCCCATGGGCTCATGTCTAGGAGGCCATGGCTTTGGTTTAATGCTCTAACATAACCACCTTGAAATCTTAAAAACTTCTAAATAAGTGGCTTGGATTTTCCCTCTGCAGTGGACCTCACAGGGTACATAGTTGGTGGCATCTAGAATTAGGGAGTAGCCTGCCCGGAAACCTGAGGAAATGGTTCCAGCCTCAGCTCGGCCCTGACAGATAAACTTCCAGCAAGCCTCCTGCCTCTTTCTGCACCTCAGTTTCCCTAGGGAACAGAACACTAGACACATTGTCTGGACCACCTCCAAAGCCACGGTCGGCAGGGACCTGAAGAAACTGGAGTGTCACTGAAAGAGAAGGATCCGGATGACGACTTGGCCCTGTGGTAGGGAGATTGACTAGTTTGTGCAAGGCCCTGGGTTCGGGACAGAAGGGGGGGTGGCTGCGAGATCGAAGGAGAGGAGCTGTGAGCTGGTTCAGATGGTAAAGGCCTTTACCGCCACACCTAATAATCGGAGTCCAGTTCCTGGGCCCACACAGTGAAAGGAGAGGGCCAATATTCACAAGTTGTCCTCTGACTTTGATGCGCTCATCATATCATATAAGCTTACTTAGATACACAACAATTAACTAAAAATACAAAACACATTTTTTTTAAATTAAAAGAGAGAGGAAGGTGGGAGAGAGGGAAGGAAGAAAAGAAGGAAGAGGAGGGAAGGGAAGAAAAGAAAAAGGGGATGGGAAAGAGAAGGAAAGGGAGGATAAGGAGGCACAAAAGAGAAGAGGGCAGTCTACGGTCTGTGGTGTTTGCCCCTTTGGACTCTGCAAGAAACTTGTAGGCTGCCAAGGCAAATGGCTGTCCTGGGTCTTTGCACCCTTGCCCAGGAGAGTTGTGGATACTGGGGAGGGTGGAATGATCTAGTTCCTGATGACCTCTGTGAAGAGCATGTGCTGCAATTGTTAGGGTCTGAGTTTAAATCCCAGCATCTATGCTCCCATGCCAGGTCACCTAGAACAACCTGTATCTCTAGTTTCAGGGAACTCAGACTCCAGTGACCTCTGTTGGTCACTGACCACAGACCACACACACACACACACACACACACACACACACACACACACACACACACTTTTTTGTTTGTTAGTTTTTCATTTTTTTGAGACAGGGTTTCTCTGTGTAACCTTGGCAGTCCTGGAACTCACTCTGTAGACCAGGCTAGCCTCAAACTCATAGAAATTTACCTGTCTCTGCTTCCTGAGTGCTGAGATTAAAGGTGTACGCTACCACTGCCCAGCCCACACACAATATTTTTAAATCTTTTTTAAAAAAGAATTTTAGAAAAGAATCTTTGAACAAGAAATGAGCAGAGAAGATGACTTGGTGGTTAAGAACACTTGTTCTTTGTTCATTTAGAGGACCCAAGTTCAGTGTCCAACAGCCACACCAGGCAGCTCACAACCACTTGTGACTCTTCTGGCCTCCAAGGGCACCCATACACATGTGGTATTCATTCACACACACAGACATACATACAGAGACACATGAACACAGACATACATGGGAGGGGGGAAGAGGGGAGAGAGACCCCTTCTTATTTGTCCTTAGACAGAGGAAGGCAGATCAACAGCCCCACCAGGATGTCTGATGAGGAAGCTTCCTGCTTCCCTCCCCTTTCTGCTCTGAAGCTCAACCTTGACAGGTGGATTGGGAATCTGGGAGGTAGCCTCTCTCCAGCTGGAAGTACGAGACTCCTGGGAGCTCGCGGCTTCAAGTTCTCTGCAGAACCCGGCCCAGGTCCCCTCTCCATTCAGGGTGGAGGGGAGACTGCCAGGTGAGGATGAGGCACTCTGGGTACCGGTCCTGGCTGGGCTGCTGGCTCCAGGTGTAGCCTAGAGCCTCCCTCTGACCTTCAGTTCCTTTCTCTGTAGAATATGGGAGCTGCAGACTAACTAGACCACAGCACATTTGTCGAGGGTAGAAAGCTGTTGGTGTCCAGGGGTCTCATTATACTGGCCTTGACGCTGCCCCTCCTTTACCTTTCAGCTGTAAAAATGTCACTTCAGCAAAGACAACTAATGATTCCCTATGGGGCAGCAGATTCTACTGATGGTCCCTCAGGGAGTCTATGCGGTCACCTCTGGTGCAGCCCCTGGGCCCAGCAGCTCCTCAGTCAGCAGTTCCCTTGGGAAGGTGGCTTGCTGGGAATCTCCAGGGCCCAGGTCCAGAGCTAGACCCAGCCAGGGGCACACGGAGGGGGGTTAACGGACTGCCTAGAGACAGGGCGTTGAGAGGGGACTAGACAGGAATGTGGGCAGAGGGAGTAGAGGAGAGAGCAAACAAACGCGTGTGAAGCAGATGTGGGAAGGTGGCCACAGTGGAGGGGTAAGTGCTAGGCTGCGACTTTCCAGGGCTAGAGGTTTACCATGGGCTGTGACCTTGCCCCCAGCATAGCACACACAGAGAAGGAGCCCTGGGCCCTGGAGGTCCTTCCTGAGTCCCCAGCAGGGATTCCATGCTTTGAGGAACTTTCCTTTGGGGACATTTGCTGCTCTTGCAAAGGATTGGGTTTTGGTTCCCAGCACCTGCATGGCAACTCAGCAACCTACAGTGCCAGTTGCAGGGGCTCTGATGCCCTCTTCTGGTCTCCATAGGTACCAGGCACACAGGTGGTACTCAGACATGTGCAGACACAACATCACAAACAACAGAAGAGAGAGAGAGAGAGAGAGAGAGAGAGAGAGAGAGAGAGAGAGAGAGAGACTTCTTTTACCTGAGATCTTAGGGGAGAGACAAGCACTGCTTTCTATGATCTAAATTAGTAAAGGGGTTTCTTCACCTGGGATGTATTGTGTTCTGAAGAACCGTAGCACAAATTCTAGTTGGTCTAAATAATAAAAATCCATAGTAGATATAGGGGTTAATGCTGAAGATCAGAGAAGCAGAGTGGCCAGCCACCAGAGAGTTCTTTTAACCTCTACAGACCAAAGGGGCGACCCTATCCTCAAACTGGTTCTTCCTACCGCATCTGTCTCCACTAAACCTCAGACTGCACTAAGCTCCTGTCTCCTTCTGCCTTCTACCCCCCTCTCTGCCCAGCCACCTCACTCCTGTCTCCACCTACTCTCTCCTCTGCCTCTGTCTCCTGAGTCCTGCTACCACTCCCTCCTCTAGTGGCTTAGCTCTGCACTCTGTTCTTAGGCAAGCTTTATTTGCTAAAACAGAAACAAAATACCACTACAAAGAGCCAAGGCAAGAACCTTGAAGACCGTGTCCCTTCAATTTGATCTTCTTGCTCCATAGTAAGAAGCAAAGTACCTGTCTTTCCCGAGATCAGTGGTGCCCTAATCTGCGAAGAGAGGATAAAAAGGGCTGAAGGAGGTGTGTGGCTCAGTGATAGAACACTTCACCAGCATGCATGAGGTCCTAGACCCTAGGTTCCTGGTTCAAATTCCAGTTTTGGAAAATAAATCTGGCAACCACAGAGTTGAGGATAACTGTTGGTAAGGGCAATTGATCTTTAAGCCCTGCTGACCTAAGTTCTGGAACCATGTAAAGATGGAAGGAGAGAATGGGCTCCACATGCCTACCCTGGCACATATGTACCCTCACGTACATCACCCATGTGTATACACACACACACACATGCACGATAAATCAGTTTATTAAATAAATGAAAATGGGGACAATATCATCTCTGCCACCACCAAAGAAAGCCGGCAGGCCCCAGAAGTAGTAGCCTTTGGAGATGAGAGGGTGAGCATTTTGGTTGGACACAGGATGGGTGAGACAAGAGCCTCCTCAGCTGGGCTCATGTAGCAGTAAGACCAGGACTGAATGCAGCCGGTAAATCCTTTCCCCACCTCAGCCCCTCAGCTCTTGGAGACAAGCTCATAACTCAGCTCTAAACAGAGCTAGGACAAGGCTCCAGCTGCAGTTCAGGCCTGTCCCAGGCATGCACTCAGAGGGCATATGGGACCACACGCTATCTCCCACACAGGCTGGGCTAGAGGGAGTCCATGGGACTAAGGAGGAAGGGGGCCGAGGCCTTTTCAAGGGGCCAATGAAGGCCTTGTAAGCAGGGTGGCTGGAATCGTGGAATCTCAGGGTGCAGAGAGACACTAGGCTCTATCTTGCAACCAGACCCTAAGCCATTTTAGTCCATTTTGGAAAAGGGGAGAGAGAGAAAATGGGAGGCCTTGGTTAGGGGCTCACTTTTCACATATTGAACTTATTTGAAGCAGCCTGCTTCTGAATTCCCACGAGCCCTTTTCTTACATTTGAATTTTTCAAAACCTGAGGGCTAGGAAATGGAGATGGAGAGGGGCCAGAGACACTGCCCCATCCCCCACTCCGCTCTGCTCTGGGCGAGGGTGATGATGGGGTGGATGGTGAGGAAACAGCTTTCCAAGTCAGGAGGGCCATCCTACAGAGCAGGGCCTTCAGAAGGGGGTGGAATGAGCAGAATTCTCTCAGATTGCCTCAGCAGGAGGCTGTTCTGGAAAGGAGGCAGTGAGCTCCCAGAGGCAGAATAGTGCGGTGCCTGGCCACAGCACACTGCCATGGAGGACTCAGCCCGCACAGTCCAGCCATACTGGCCTCTTACCACACTTCATGCCTCCAGACCCAGCCTCAAAGCCACCAGCTGAGTATACACATTTCTTAATCTTTCTGAGGCCCTTGACGTGAAGGCTAACTGAATTAATAACTCAGAAACTGAAAAATGTAGTCTAAGATCGCCTACTCCACAAAAATGAGCGTTTCTGAAAGGTTGGCCTGTCCAGAACAAAGGATACTTGCCACTAGATATGGTGGCACCTTTGCCTCTGGGCATTGTAAGATATTTGTCCCAGGACACAGTTCCTCCAAGGCTCAAAATAAAATCCCACGAATCAAGGTTCCTGCAGGCATCCCTGAAACGGCATACGACTTTCTTTAATCCCTCTGCTCAGGAGACAGAGGCAGGCGGATCTCAGTGAGTTCGAGGCCAGCCTGGTCTACAGTGATTTACAGGACAGCTAGGGCTACATGAAGAAACTCTGTGTTGAAAAACAATCAAAACAAAAACAAAAGCAAAGGAAAAGCCCCGAACAAGAAGAGTAGCTGAGAACAGTTGTTGACTTGGATGTGAGCAAGGGACAGGGCCTAGGAACCAGTTCGGATGGGGCCGTGCAGGCAAGCGCAATGGCAGCCTCGACAGACAGATGCGAGTGATCGTGGAGCCTGCACTTTAGGAGGATTTCCAGACGGGAAACAGGGCCATAGGTGGAGGGACATACCCACTGTCACACTGTGGTCTATCAAGGTGTGGGTGTCCACATCCTTCCTGCACCCCTGGTTTCTGCTGGTGCCTCCACTGGCTGAAGTCAATCAGGAAGCAAGGCAAGGGGAGCTGGGTGATGCAGTTCATGAGGGACCATCCCTAGAACAAAGGGGGAGAGTGAAGGGGGAGGACAGCATGAGTGAAGTATATCCGTCTCTGAGTGTGGTCATCAGGGCACTATGGCCCCAGCCCGTCTTGCCGGCAATGTACACACTGTGAGCCCAGAATCTGCACCTGCAGGATATTCCATGGGTTTAAAGTACCTTTCCCAGCTTCGTGTCTTGACCGATGCCAGCTCACCCTTGGGCCTCAGTTCAGGCTGAATCTGTGTTCTCAGAGCCCCATCCACCTCCAGTAGGCACCCAAGTGCCCACAATGTCTTGACTCTTCACTTGTTTGAAGAGTCAGGATTGTTTTTCAACAGTATGTATCTCAGGTTAGCAAGATGGCTTAGCAGGTAAAGGCACTTGCCACCGAGCCTGACCATGTGCGTTTGATCCCTGGTGTGCATTCATGTGTGTGTTCATGTGCACGTTCATGCACTTTCATGTCTGTACACTTGTGTGGAGGCCAATGGTTGACTTGATATGTTGATGATGACCTTGAATTTCTGAACCTCCTGCCTCCACCTCTGAGAACAGGGATTACAGACACATACCACCAGGCCAGGCCAGGTTTATGCTGGGGCCTGAACCCAGAGCTTTGCACCTCTAAGTAACCGCTCTACCACTGAGCTATATCCCCAGGTCTGTGCAAATCTTTTTCCTTCCTCCTCTTCTTCCACACCCATTGCAGCTCCACATCCCCCAACAGGGTCTGTCCTCTGGATCAGCCTGCTCTGGGATAGCTCCCCAGGGCACCCAATCCCTTCTTCCTGGCCCCTATCTTTACTCTTGTAGTGACTGTGAGCTTGAGCCAGGAGCTCCAGTTTGGGAAGGCGTCTGCCTACCCCCCCCTAGCCGGGGCCATCTGGGCCACAGGGAGCCAGACAAGAAAACCACTGGTCAACGAAGCAGGGTGGCCTGCCACAGTGTGCCAGCCTGAGTGTCCGCCCTGTCTCTCTCTCCCCTGAGGGATGTCCCCAGTGGACTGGCTAGTGGCCCGCGATTCCCAAGAGAACAAGCTCTCTGCACACTGTGGCTGAGGAAGGATGAGCTGGCTGTCCTGCCAGCTTTGTGTGGGGATGAGGGAGGTGCCCTGCTAGCCAGCACCTCATAGGTCGCTGGCTCCAACCAGAGTGACCAAGGTCATTGACTGCTGGTCATTTTCCCCTGAGCCTTTTATGGGAAGTCATAGATTCTAGCTATGGGTGGGAGGGAGGGCTAGCCCCCAAGGTGCTCTGAGGGATGTGGGCTCTGTTTGGGAAAAGTCCACACTGGTGGGATACAGTTACCAGGCCCCAGAGCTGCGGGCTCTGGGGAGACAAGGTTCTCTTTGGCATCTGGCTCGCTGTGGGGTGGAAGAACCAATGCTGTCTTGGCCCCAGAGCTTGGCAGCTCAGGTCCTGAAGGCATGAAGGCTAGACCATTCCTTAGCCATCTACATAAGGCTTATTTCAACAGGCCTCCCTCACAGCGTCCTGTCCCAAGCCAGAGGAGTACAGTGCCCACAGAGAGGGTGCTTAGCCCCGCTCCAGTGGTGTAGAAAAGGGCCTCCCCTGAGAGGCGCCAGTGGGGAGGAGAGGCTGCTGAGGGTGGGGAACAGTGTCCCACTGCTCCTCTTGACGCAAGACAAAGCGTAAGCAGGGCTCATGCCCGCCCCCCAGTACCCTCCACAAGTCATTCCTGCAGCGAAGGGTCCATCCACAGCCCTCACTCTGTTCTCCATCCGGAAGAAAAGAACCAAAAAAGAATGGAATTCTCCAGATTCACACAGGCACGCCTTCCTGGATTTAGTCTTCTCAGTATGTTTGGCCATTCAATAAACCCAACAAACATCCAGCAGCCCTCTGGGGTGGGGATGGGGTGGGGCTAAAAAGTGATAAGGAGGGGATGGCTCTCAACCTTTTTGGGAAGCAAAAGTTTCATGAGTTACAAGCAGTATAGACCCCATTTCATGATGCAACCAACCCGCTGGTCAGCAGGTGGGCCTTCTGGCCAAGTGCCTTCCTAGTCATGTTGCCTTACTGAGCCCCATTTCTTTACCTTCCTGAAGGATAATTGGGGCTATGTGCCTTTCATGGTTTCACCAAGGCTGTCCTTGCACCAGGACCTCATACGTACCCCAGGGCACAGACAGGTGGCTCGGCAGGGACCACTTAAAGTTCAAGCAAACACTGGCACACTCTTCTCTGAAGACCCTCAGCCTTCTCTCCACGCTCACTCTCCAGCACCGCTTGTTTGTTTTGAGACAAGGTCTCTGGTAGCCCAGGCTGTCCTTAAACTCTTACACAACCAGGAATGACCTTGAACTCCCAACCTGCATGCACACTCCATTAGCATTTTACCCTTTAAACAGCAACTTGCATTCTTGCAGCTTCTCAAGTATGTGGGGCACCACAGTTCTCCTGTGCCTAGCACAGAGCCTGAAGGAGTAGGGAGGGGCCCAGCAGTCACTTCCAGAAGCCCAATTGGCCTGTCTAAGATAAATTCCCTCCTTGCTGGGAAGTGAGACCCCAAAGCCTCGGTACCCAGGCTCTTCATGCTCACCTTTAGATCTAGGACACCCCTGGGTGCTGCTGGGGAAGTCTGTAGCAGACTGGGAGTGGGGTGGGGGTAGAAGTAGGCCTGAGGCCCTAACCTGCACTGGTTGATGCTATCTGCACCTGGAGGAGATTTGAGGCCAGAGGACACCAGGGCCAGGGCCATCTGGGTACAGTACAGCTGCAGCGGCAGAAAACTTGGTTTCTTGCAATGTTTTCTCAGGTAGTTAGTAAATGCCCACTGTGTGGCAGGTGCCAGTCCAAGTTCTGGGGATACAGCAATGTACAGAAACTGCCGGCAAGGAGCTCACATTCAGAAGACGTTAGTAATACGCCAGGTAGTGGAGCTGAGAGACGGTTCCACAGTTAACGCTTCTTTCTTGCAGAGGTCGGTTCTCATCGCCCGAGTCAGGCAACCTGGAACTCTGGGATCCGATGGCCTCTTCTGGACTCTGAGAGCCCCCCCCACGTACACACACAAGCACGCGCACACATACACATAAATACAAACACCAGATAAGTACCCTCAGGTGCATATGGATCGTGAGAGCCCAAAGCATCTGAGATCCTGTCTCAACAAATCCTTAAAACTGGGTCAGTGTGGTGGTTCAGCAGACAAAGGCATTTGCCACCGAACTTGACAACCTGTGTTCAATCTCTGGATTCACATGGTGGAAGGAGAGAGAAGGTTCCAAGTTGTCCTTTGACCTCCATGTGTGCCCTGCATACATGCGCACAAGTGTGCACACAACCACACAAACACACACACCACTAAATGTAACACAGTTTCTCTGTGTAGCCTTGACTCTCCTGGAATTTGTTCTATAGACCGGGCTGTCCTGGAACTCAGAGACCCTCCTGCCTCTGTCTCCCAAGTTCTGGGATAAAAGGCGTGTACTACCACTGCTTGGTACAGAAAAAGTTTTTTAATCTTAAGAAAAGGTTTGATTTAAAGGGGAAACTACCAGGAGGGATACTTGTTCCGGAGAAATGTACACAGCAGATTCAAGGATGTTGTGAAGGGACAGAGCAGTCACTCACCTGTGAGAAGGGACCCTGGGAAGTCAACCACTTGTCTATATGAGGAAGAACCTTCCAGTCAGGAGCAGTAACAAGAGCAAAGGCCCTGAGTCAGGCCTATGCTTTGTATACAGAAGGATTAAGGATAATCTACCTAGAGCAGAATGCTGGGGCAAGTGGAAGGCCTGAAAGCAGGAAGGTGGCAAGGGTCACATGATCCGCACTTGAAACTGGCTCCCTCTGACTTCAGTGTAGGCATCAAAAGGAGAGTGAAGCTGGGTGCCCACAGACCATGAAAGCTCCCCAGCCATCCAGAAAGACGATGTTTGTGACCGTAGTAGAAAGAAAACATTTAGGGTCCTGCTTTGTCTCGATCTGGCTGTGTGACTCCATGCAAGTTACTTAGTCTCTCTGAGCCTCTGCTTTATCACCTGGAAAGCCAGATTAGTCATCATACTTAGAGAGTGTGCTATCAGTGTTCCAGGAAAGAGGAGCACAGTGCCAGGCCACACTTATTGTTCCCTTGGTGATAGCCTTGGTCATGACTGACCAGAAGGGACTCATTGCATTGGGACATCACATTCAAGGTAGAATAAACTGACCCAAGGGAAGCTGACATTTAAGGGGTGTGATTTAGGGAGAGAGAAACACCCTGCCCATCTGCTGTCCCCCTCCTGTCTACTCCCTGTCTCCCTGGGCAGAAGAGCCCTTTGCCCTGCTGTTTATTTAAAAGCTTGTTTTGTTGTTGTTGTTGTTGCTTGTTTGTTTGATTTTTATTACATGTGCTGAAATTTCAGCCTAGAAACTTGCCATGCCAGTTCAGTGGCCAGGCCAAGTCCCCACCCCAAGATTCAGGGAAAACAACGGGCTTGGAGACAGCAAGGGAGGCAGCCTGTGACCCTCAGGCTGGGATGAAGAACCCCAGAGATGAGTCTGTAGGACTGATGCTGCTGCCTATGAACAGGTTATGGCAGTGCTAGAGACACAGATGTCTCTGGGGACAGCTGGGGATGTTTGTTTCCATTGCTGACATCAGTTTAGAAGTCTAAAATGGTCAGCCCGGGAGGGATGGTCGTCCAGCCCCCACTGTGCTCATTCATAAACTTAACCACTTTCATCTGTTTATTATACACACTGGGCTGCTGTGTTTCACCCATTGGGCTGGTGAGAGGTGACACAGAAGTGCCTGCTGCTCTCGCAAAGGACACGTCACCCATGTCTGATGACCCACAGTCACCTCTAACACCAGTTCCAGGGGACCCCATCCCCTCCTCTACCCTCCATGGGCACCTACATGGACTTTCACGTAACCACCCACAGACATCACACATACACATGCGACCACAATAAATTCTTTAAAATGCTTTGCCAGGAAAAACTACTGGAGAAAAAGAGCCAGGAAGAGGAAGGAACCTCAAGATCCCACAGCGACCCCAAGACCGTTGTTTCCCAGTCCAATGTCCTGACCAGCAGGTGCTCTGACTACCTTTTGGGTGGCAGAGAACAGCCTGTGTCTGTCCCTGAGCTCCCTCCCAAGAACATCTGTTGCCCAGCTCAGGTGCGTCTCAGAGGTGCCACTCCTGCGCTTTCCATCAGCTCAGGGTCACTTGCCTGGAGCAGGCTCATCACCTTTTAAATAGCAAAGGGTTGCCCTGCCAACCAGCAACACTGCTGTGACAATGTGGCCATGGTCTCTGCGCTCCCTACCATGGAGACTAACTCACACAAGGTCACAGGGAGGCAGAAGCAGGGCTAGCGTGTAGTGAGCCAGAGACTTTGTACCCATCCAGGCAAGGGAACCACGGCCAGTGCTCAGGAAGCCATGCCTGGTGGTCCTGAAGGTTCTGGAGTAGACCCTACACCTCACAGTGAGTGCTGCAGAAGTTGGCCCAGGAGCTGGATAGCTGCCCCCAATCCCCAGTGCCAAAGGCACTGAATGGGAGACCTCTGACCCGGCATGGAGGCGACCTCTTTCCCAGATATTCCTTGTTAAGGGCCAACTTCCCCCTCTGCCCAAGATTTTCCCCCATGTGAGCAGCCCCGGACTAGGGTCTAAGTACTGATTCTTGGTTCTTCTCTCTCTCTCTCCCTCCTTCCCTCTTTGTCTCTCTTTCCTTCTCTGCCTATCTCCTTCTCTGTATGTCTGTCTGTTTCCTTTCTTTTTCTTTATGTTTGCTCTTTTGAGACAGGGTCTCCTGGGTGCCAGGCAGGCCTCAAACCGGTTATATAGCTGAGGATGACCTTGATCTTCTGACCCTCCTGCCTCTACTTCCAGAGTGCTAGGATAGTAGCAGTGTTCATGTGGTACCGGTCAGTGAAGCCAGGACTTGGTTTATATTAGGCAGCCACTGCATCAAATGCGCTATAGTCCTAGGCCCTGGCACCCTTCCTAAGAACTGATTTTGCCACTGGTTGGAGCGGAGGAGAATCCTTCTAGGCTGTTGGCCTCTAGGCCAGGAGGCTATCCCATCCCACAGTCCTAGGCAGCACAGCTGCTGTTTATATAGAACAGGACTCTCGCAGCTGGTTGATGCCCACAGCTGACTACCCGTGGGCAGCCATCACCTGAATGGACTTGTTGTATGGGCTATTCAGCTCCTGGACCTTCCTCTTGCTTCAGTTTTTGCATCTGAGGGGGTCAAGTGTCCCCTAGACGGCTCTTCTTTTGCCTTTCAGCCCCCCCCCCATGCCATCTTATCAGGTCCCACCTAGCAGGTCCCACCTCCTGCTAGAGCCTCAGGGCAAGCAGGTGGCGGGAATAGACTGAAGGGCAGGTCCGAGCAGGGGGAGCGGGGCCTGGGAAACTGGGAGGTCCGCAGTCAGCAGGGCCCAGCTTCTGTTTGTTGACCTCGACCTGTGGACACGGGAGACAATAATATCTCCCTTCATTGGCCCTCTGTGGACTGGGCCTCCCTGACCTAAGCAGCCTAGGCTTCAGCCCTTCTTGTCCACTCCTTATCCCCAGCCACCCCTCTTCAGGTTCCCGCCAAGTGGGGCCTGCTAGTAAAAATAGCCTGACTTTATTTTATTTTACTTTTGAGCTGGCTATCTACTATTTTTATCAAATGGTCCAAGCAAAGCAGGGCAGGAAAAAGGGAGAAATCACACAGCTCTGTTTGTTGGGTTCAGTAGAAATAGCAACAGGGCGGGCTATTTTTAACAAGATGAATATCCCTCTACTCTGAGGTCTCCCCCCAACCCCATCCCAGCCTCCTTTGTCTCTCTGCCCGGACAGCAGATTTTAAAATAAGCCCACGGTGGCCAAACCACTAAGTGCCCCATGACAGTGACCGAGCTGCGAGCCAAGGAGGGCCATCCGTGCAGGGCGTGGTGGATATTTTTCCCCATTTCCCTCCCGCAAAGGAATCACACTCCCGTTTGAAAAACCGTCCAGGTTGGGCTTTCCAGGCCTTTCCTGGTTGTTGCACTCCCACGGGAACAGCAGAGGTTGCCCTGAAACACGCAGTGGTTTGGGCAGAGCGACCCCAGAGGCCCCGCGTGCCTGTTGCTGCCAGTGCCAGTTCCTGGACCAGGCTAAGGGAGGGCACAAAGGCAGAATGAGCCTATAGACGCTAGGGCTGCAGAAGCAGAGGTGAGGAAGGGAGGGAGAGGGTGGGCTGAGAGGTGAAATGCTGAGGGGTCTCCATTCAGCCATTATCCACACAGGTAGAGAGGCAGAGAGGCAGGCGACATAAACATTGCTGAGCCTTCTGGGCCGGGCTTGTCCCAGTGTGGCTATCATAAAGCTTCAGTCTACTGAGCGCTCAAGGATCTTCAGAGTTGCAGTTTATAACTGAAATAGTCTTTGGGCATGAAAAATCTTCTGTCACCATGAAACAGTTCTGGGTAGTGTGGGGGTGGGGTGTACCAAGCCCGGAAGTCAAAACAAGGAAGGCAGGCAGGCCTGGCAGCTCCCTCACAAAATTTGTTGTGGCTCCCAGTGCATGTGAGGCTGAGGCAGGAGGATTGTCATCAGTTCCAAGTTAGGTTGCACTATAGAGTAAGACCTTGTCTCAAACAATAAAAAAGAAAAGTAGGGGGTGTGGTTCTGGAGACATGACTCTATTGGCAGAGTGCTTGCTAAGCATGCGCACAGCCGGGGCTTGGCTCCCTAACACTGTGTAGATGGGGGAGAGGGAGATGGACTCCTGTAACCCCAGCACTTGGGAGGTAGAAACAGGAGGATCAGAAGTTCAAGGTCAACCTTGGGACACAGGTAGTCCAAGGTCACTCTTGGTGATGACGAGGAGGAGGGTGAGGAGGAGGAAGAGGAGAAAAGGAGGAGGATGATGATAGACCTTGACTCCATTTCCAGTGTGTCTTCGATACCAGGAAGGGCCTGGGATCCCTGAGGGGTGCAGGGTGCCTTTGCCTGTTAAAAATTCACTTTTGACAGATTCTTTGTCTTCAGAAACAGAAAGACAATATTGATACAAAAGGTAACATTAACTGAGCACTTACTAGAGGAAGTAGCAAACGAAACATTTTATACCTCATGTATAACACCTGGTGGCCTTCCCCCTCCGAGCCGGCTGCTGGACCCTTCCTCGCTGAGATTTGCAGGGTAGCTCTTTCCTAGTGGCTAAAATCACAGGGCAATGTCCCCTAAAGGTGATGGAGCCAGACACAGACTCTGGTCCCTAAATACCACCTCCTGCTCCAGGTCCTGTCAACACCCCGTTCTTGCTCTCTACAGGTCTGGACAGGGAAAGGAGGGTGGGAGGAGCCTTAACATCACTCCAATTCAGCCATACCCCCCCTTGGTATGAGCCTCCCCTCCCACAATCTGCAGCCCCTACCCTCCACCCCAGGCCACTCCAACTTTTTTCATGAGCTACTCTTCTCATCTCCCCCACACGGTACCCTCCTCTCCCATCTTCTACCCCCAGACTTTGATACTTCTTTCAGTGGCCCTCCCAGGTAGGACCCAGGGACTGTAGAGGTCCTAGTACCTCACCAGGCTTCCTTGCTTGCCTAGGGAAGGAACCATGTCTCCACTTCCTATTTTAAGGGGATGGCACAGCAGATGAGGGTTGGCAATTTCAAACAGATAGTAGAGGCCAAAGGAATGGGAATGAGAAAGAAAAATAAACAATATGCGGTGGGGGGTGTGTGAGAAAGCCTGAGCATTGAGAGGTCTGGGCCATTGGAAAGAGGTCAGAGGGTCAGAGGACCAGGCATGGATTCTCTGACCCGGGGGCCTCTGGATTCAGGTATTCTCTGGGGGAAGGACTATTACCCTGAGTGAAGAGAGGTTGCCTTGGTCTGCTTCAGTATGGTGTTGGTAGATGATAGCCCAGGAGTGTGTGTTTGGTCCTATGCCCAGCTTAGGAGCCCTCACCTTGCTAGCTGCCATTGTAGTGGGGTCACAGTGGTGGGCAGCTAGATTCACTTGGAAGCCCTGAAAGGGGGAAAGCAGGGCCTGCTTGGCCTCCCTTGGGCTGCAGCTCCTGACTCACATCCAAGCTGGCTGCCTGCATGCCATCCGTGCCCGAGGGCAGGACAGAGTCAGCCGGCCTCTGTCTGGCCTGGTCATGACATATCCCAAAGTTGCCACCCAATCTGAGAAGCTTTGCTTCTCAAAGGGACTTGCGACAAAGGCGGCCTTCACATCTTCCACCAGACCTAGAGGGCTGGAGTCTGTTTGTACTGGAGAAAGTCTTCTGGATGGGAGGAAAGTGCCTAGAGGATGTCTCCCTGCCTGCCTGCCAGGCAGAACTGGCCCTTCAGTGCTCCTGTCTAGGGACTTTAAAGGACTCAGTCTGCAGAGCAGAGTCTGAATGGACAGGGTCGCCTGAGAAAAATCTGTGGCCCAGAGTGACTGGCTAAGCCAGGCAGGAACTGGTGTAGGACTTGGTGGACAGTGCTGGCTCACACAAGACCTTTGGCTGTTCCACTGAAAACTTAAAATACAGCTGGCCTGTGCCGGACACACCCTCCCCTGGGGGTTCCAATGGCCAAGATGGTCCCCAGGCCTCCACAAGACCCTTGCTCAGGCTAAATGGCATATTTCTGAAAGCCAAGGTTTCTGCCCAACATGTTTAGGGGTGTCACTGACATCTGGTATGGCCCGGGGCAGAAGTCCTCCTGCTTGATTACAGTTCTGGATTTAATTAGAATTTTGTTTGTTCAGAAGTTATTGGGAACAGCGTTTTTTGGTTGATTCAATTTCATGTGCATATGTATATGTGTTTCGGTGCTTTCTTTACCCACAGTCTGCTTGTGTGGAGCCTGATGGGTTTGTCAAGCCCACCTTTAGGGCTGAAGACATCTGTGTGTTTATTCAGCAGACATTTCATAAGTTTGAAAACAAAGGGCAAGTGTCTGGAGCCCCAGGCAGCCCTTCCTCATCAGGGCCCTTGTATCTGGTCCACTTGACTTTGAAGGAGGCCTGGGCTAGAAATCACCCGCTGAGCTGACTTCAGCCTGCTGGAGCAGACGCTAACAGAACTTGATCTAGTACGGTTGACCATCTTGGTCTGCTGCTGCACCCTCCTCCCCACCTCAGACCGTTCCTCTGGAAGATGAGAAGTGCAGTTAATATCTCACTGGGCTGCTGTCGCCATGGAAGGAATGACCACCCTAAGCTACTTCAGACGACATTTCGAGTATTAAGTAGGACTCTGCCATAATCCAGCACTGTTACTTAAGGTGGCAGTTAACGCCCTCACTGCTCAACCAAATTACCAGGGCTGATAACAAAGGAGGGATTATTTTGGCTCACAGTGTCCCATCATGACAGGGAGAGGGAGAAGGAGGAGGGGAGGAAGAGGAAGGGACAGGCATTGGTTGTCCCCCTTACCTTTATTCCACCCAGCCCCCAGGGAATGGGGCAGTGCTGTGCACACCCAGTCTTCTCTCTTTATTAACCTTCTCTGAAATCGGCTTCACAGATACTCTTCCTCAGCAGCCCAGGCCTTGTCAGGGACCATGTTAGGGAGCATGAACTGGGTACCTGTGGCTCTGCAAGCTCTCACAGCCCGAAAGAGTCACCCAGGAAGAACTATGGAGGGACATCCTCAGGCATCACTCCTGGGGAGGGACGTGAGCAAAGCCCCCACCCAGAGGGTGTCCCCTTGCCTCCATATCAGCAACTGAGGTCTTCTGGCTGAAGGGGCCTCGTGGCCCTTGCCGATTCGAATCTCATACACTTTCACAAGAGAGTGCTATGATTTGAGTGTTCCTTTCTAGAGTCTCATGTGTCGGAAACTTCATCTCCAATGCAGCCATGTCAGGAGGCAGGGCCTGCAGCAAGGGGTTCATCACATCTGATACCTGCCCTCCTAAACAATTCACGTTGGCATCTTGGGCACGAGCTCATTATCAGAGTGAACTTGGCCCCATCTTGTGCTCTCGCTAGCCTGCCTTCTGCTGTGGGGTGACACAGTATGAAGGCCTTCACTGAATATTAGCACCACACCCTTAGCCTTCCCAGCTTCCAGACCACAATCCAACAAATTTCTGCTTTGTTTTCGTTTTCCTGAGAAAGGATTTTGTGCCACCCAGGCTGGTCTCAAACCGGTTATGTAGTTGAAGAGAACCTTGATCTCAGGGTCTTTCTGCCTCCACCTCCTAAGTGCTGGCGTGTAAAGGCAGGCACCGCCCAACTCAGATTTCTGTTCCTTAGGAACATTTTGTTGCAGCAGCAGCACATATGGACTAGGACAAACAGTGGCCATGTCCATTATCTGAGAAACAGTGGGAGGAAGCCCTGCCTGACGCAGAGGGATGGAGTTCAGCAGTCCCGGCCATATTCCTCCATTTGTCTCTACCCTCTTGTCAGCCCCAGAACTATGGAGCACTCTGCTTCCTTTACTTATTTGTGTGTGTGCACATGGATGTGTATGTGTGTCTGTATGTGTGCACTTGTGTGCATCGTCTTCATTAAATGGAAACCCTGCCATGGCTGGGTCAAACCCTAGGTCACATACATGCTGAGTGATAGCATGGTACCAAGACAAGCACCCAAGTGCTACCACCCATCATGCCTGGGTCATGACTGGTGAGGTCCCAGCAGCCCTGGGCTCTGCCATCTGTGCACCCTGCCTTTTTCTCCCAGTCCATGCAGCTGTGGAGTGCAGCTCTGTTGTTGCTTCCTGAGCACCCGTTCAGTTCTCTGTGGCTCTGAGAAGCCACTCCGGCTCTCTCCAGCCTTTATTTCTGGACTACTCCACAGCAGCCTTCACTTCTGCTTGACTCTGGAGCCTGGGGGAAGCAGTGCTTTTCTCTCCCCCTTGGTCAGAGTTTTAAGATCAGGGGAACTGGGCCAACTTTAAACTTCATGCCTCCTGGGTCTCTCTGAATAGTCGTGTGCTCAGAACACTGTGTATTGGGCATCTTCCCTGTGCCAGGCAGAGAGAATCGGGAAGACACAATTTTCAGTTTTATATGCCACTAGAAGGCTTGACAAGGGACAACTAACTGAAGTTAGAGGGGTTTGGAGTGCCTAGCAAGGCTCAGACCACCCTTTCCTTTCTCCCAGCCTGTTTCCTTGAGCAAAGAATTTATTGAGCCAGGGGCAGAGAGCAGACATGGCATTTGGTGATGTAACATCTGCCAGGCTCATCTTCCTCCAGGCCAGTTCTGAGAAAGACTTTTCTCTGCTAGCTAGGCTACCAGGCCATGCCTATGCCTCCCCAGGCCCTCCTCCAGGCATGCCCTAGGGTCATGAGAGTGAGCTCCACCCACCCATGTGCTCCCTTTGCCAGTGCTCCCGGCACCCATGCCTCCAGTTGTCTCCCACCCCTTCCCTTGCATTTAACACCCTTCCTCTTTCTAAGAACTGAGAGACAGTCGGTGGCTGAACCAGGTTTGGCCTCTGGTCATGTATGCTGGGAGGAGAAAGTCCACAAAGTAGTGTCATAAGTGCCCCGGGGACAACCGCTATGAACAGACAGATATATAAATCAAGTTTGCTAGGATCCATAAGGAAAGAAGTGGCATCTAAGCCCGGCAAAATCACAGGAATCAACAGTTGACCACAGACTTCCTCTCTAGGCCTAAGAAGCCCAGAAAAGCCCTGAAATAGATGGCAGCCGAGTGGTGCCTTCAAGTCTCATCTCCCTGGGATGCTGTGACCTCCCTTAATGACTCAAAGACACCCCCCTCATGTCCTACTACACTCCCTGTAGAGCTAAGAGGTCCCAGGAACAGAGGTGTCACTTTTGGGGGATAAATTGGTCAACTGATAATCCCTGGTGGGGTTCCAGGGCTCCTTGCTCCCCAGGGCTCTACCCTGCCAGAGGACCAGCTCTAAAATCCACGTGGTCTCCAAAGCCTTGGCCTTCAGCACTGTATTTGAGCTGTCACTGTCTCCTTGGAGTTTAGGACTCCCCCAACTTTAAAATAATCGCAAAGACAGGATTCAGTGTGATTGGAACATTGTAGGCCCAGGAAAGAATGGCATGCTTAGCAACCAGGCCTGGAATATCCTTTTACTTCTTTCTCTTCCTGTATGACCTTAGTTTCTGACTTTGTCCCCCTGTGCCTCAACTCCCTCCTATGTAGAATGGGCAGGGCTGCAGGCTTGGCTCATCAAACTGTGGCAAAGTCTGCTGATATGAGCCACTAAATGCGCTCAGTCCAGTATGGGGCGCCTAATATGTGCTCAACACGCACTGCCTGTTTACTCCTGTCCACTCTGGCCTTCCTTCTTGTACTGTGAAAGATCCTGGACTGGGGCCAGAGAGCTTTCTCTGCAGATGACCTGATCCTTTAGGAGGTGCAGGAGGAGAAGGGGGCCCTCAAGTGGCCTCCAGGACCCAGGGGGTTGTGGCTGGTCTGGAAAGCCCCGACTCACCACACTGTTTGGATTGGGTTTCTATTCCCAACACCAGTGAGAGGCCTGCTATTTATGGGTGCCCCATCCCACCCCCTGGACGGCCAGACAGTGCGTGGGCTGAGGACCACATGGCTGGCAGCCTGTTGCCCCTACGCCACCCAGTGCTGTGACCAGGGCACACTTCACACATCGCTTACCCCGCAGGCTGGGCTGTGGCTTTCCTGGTTCTCCTGGCTGCCTTGGGGAGGAGGACACATGGAGGGGGCAGAAGGGACTGACCCTTCACCCTGCCCTTTGGCTTCCAGCAAACTATCTTTAAGGAGTGGCGGGCTCTTTGGGGGTGGAGGGGGGGCAGGGATGACACATGCCACCCTTTTCCACTTTCACATCGTGTCGTGTCTGCTGCGGTTAGAATTCTGGAGTCAGACTGCCTGGATCCAAGTCCTACTTTAACCACTCATTAGGTGTGACTTTCTGCAAACGCTCAAACGCTGTGTGCCTCAGTTTCCTCAATTGTAAGATTTTTGTGTTAGGACCTGCTTCACTGGCTCATCAAGAAGGCTAAAGAGATGGTGGGGCTGTGGGCCCCAAGGACGCACTCAGGCCCTTCTCGTTGTCCTCAGCGTCCTCATAGGTGCCTATCTGTTAGGCCAGGAATGCTGGCCCTATGTGCAGCGAAGGAAGAAATCCCCACAGGAGCAAAGTGACCTCTCCAAGGTGGCACATCTGGGGATGCAGGGCAGGTTCCCTCAGGCCAATCAACTGCTTCTTCTTCATCATCTTGCTGGTGTCCTCTCCTCACCTCAGCTCCTCACCACCAAAACACCCACAGCAAGGCTCCTGACAGGTGTTCTGCAGGGCAGGGGCTGGGCTGAGCCTATACCCAGGGCCACCTGCCCCCGCCAGTGCTTGGAGTCAACCTGCTGAGGACAGGGACTATTTTAGGACGCAGTGTTTGCCTAGTGGCTGGGGATGTTTGTGAAGGGTCAGGCCAGTGGTATGCCTTGGCTTCCAACTGGAAACTGCTCTTGGACATGTGGCTGACTGGCAGATAGTGGAAGGCTTTGGCGAGCCCTTTACCTTCCTTACAAAGTGTGGCTGCTGCTGCTGCTTCCCGTCTGCCCTCTTGCCAAGCCCACAGCTTCTGTTCCTGACTCTCCACTGCCAACGTGGTGACAGCCTTCCCAGGTCTGGTGAGATGAGCAAACTGGGCAAAGTGTGGTTTCCTGGCCCTGGCCCGACATCTTCCCTCTTGTGGCTAACCATCTGCGGCCTTCTGCTCTCCATCAGAGCACTACAGCAACAAGGCCAAGGTCAGGCTCCTCCCAACTGGTCCTCTTCACTTGGACCTAGGTTCTGTCCTGGGGCCTCAACCTGTGTGGCCTGGGCTGGATGAGGTTGTGCAGACAGGCCTGGGAAACTGGGAGCCAGTTAGCGTTGGGACATCTTCCTGTCTCCAGTGTAGGCTGGCATACCTGCCTGATGCTGGGCAAAAAATGGAGCTGAGACTTCCTTACGTGAAGGCTGGCACGTATGTCGGTGGGAAACCACTGGAGACCGACAGAATGCCAGGCGGGCAAGCAGAAGGCTGTGAATGAGACTGCTTGTTGGATAAACCCTGAGATGCAGCCTTGTGTGGCGGTTAAAAAAACTGTGGCTTCCCATCCCCGACAGGACGCTTTGGCAGCAATGCTGCCCCCGTCCTGCATCTCAACATCCCCCACTCATACGAAGGAGCTGAAGATGAAGTAAGTTAGAGGAACAGCTAGCTGCATGGCACCCTCTTTCCAGAGCTCTCAAGAGCAACGCTAGTGTGGGGACCTAGAACTTCTTATGCCCGTTTCTGACCCCCACCTCCACTCTGTAAGTCTCTTTTCTTGAATCAAACTGAACAGTCAACAGTCACAGATGCCCCCTCCAACCCTCAAGCAGCTGAAGCCTGGGCCACATGGATGGTCCCCAACATGCCCCCAGGGACACCAAGTGTTGGTAGCCAGGCCTTAGGCCCATGCCCCCACCTCTGCTGCGAAGGCCATGACTTTGGAACAGGCTGTGAGACAGGTGCCCAGGAGGGTGTGGCTACTGAGCAAGCTCTATAAATAAGGGGCCTGGAACAGAGACGTTAAGTTGCACATTTCCTATTGGTATTTGCTTTGCTCTTTCCAATATGGTCATTTAATTCTGCAGGGGGCCTGGCTGGGGCTTGGGGGGCTGGGCCATGTGGTTACCTGACCATGCCAGGAATGACTCTTGTGCCCCTGTGAAACTCTGACAGAGATGTCCTAGGGGTAGCCACGGTATTTGGGAGCCAGGTATGAGCTCTAGGCTCAGGAGCCAGCTAGATCCATGGAGACCTCGCCCTCTCCTTTGGGCTCCTTCTCAGAGGTCTTTCCACTCTGGCAAGCCGCTCCATTCCTCTCCCTGCCTTCTAGGGGGCTCCACCTATGCCGAGATGTGTCCCTCCTTCCTCCAGCAAGCTATAGCATCTCAGGCTTTGTGCAGCCATACAGCAAACTATCCTACTTCTTATGTGACACGAGGAGTTGTTTTCTTTAAGTTTTTGTCCCTTTCCTATGGCACAGAGCTCCATGAGGGTGGGCTGTGCCTCCCTGAGGCTAGGCATGTCTCTCAGACCAAGACCAGCTGAGGTGAGAGAGCATTCCCTTCCCGCAGCTTAGGGGCCCTTAGGGCAGCACACCCTTTGCTTGTAGGGCTGCAGCGGCTCCAGCTCTTCTCTCATCTTCTCCTGCCTGTCCCTCCACTTCTCACCCCTTCTCTAGGCTCACTTCTCCACAGGGCTTTGGCCCATCCGTCCTGGGCCACACCTGTCATGACAACCAACAGTGTGTTTGATCTGCTCTTCACTGACCAGCAAGAATGACTGATGGGATTTTTGATAGAAAAAAAGGTAGGCATTTCTTTCTGCTCTGGGACTGTACCTATATATTTTTATTAATAAAATATTTTAAAATGCATATATATCTCCAAAACAAAATTTTACAACAACGTTAAAGACAAATATATTTATACTATATACAAAAATATATTTTGACCTGACAGATGAGTTTTTCCTTGACTCCAAAATAAGTTAAAATATTTCTCAGGCCTTTGAAAGTGCCATGGGCCGGTGCCTGGCAGGACTAGTAGATTCTCCACCTAGGTGGTCAGGGCCTTACTGGACATGGGCAGAGCAGGCCATGGTGGCAAGTATGGCTCCTTTCCTTTCATCTTCATAGGCTTCTTCAAGTCCGCATAAATCACCGTGGGCCTGAATTATTCCACACAAGATATCAGCATCCCCACTGTCCCTGTCCCTGGCCACAGCTACAACGGAGACTCTCACCGCCTCTCACTTGCTCCGGGCAGGTGTCATGTTGGGAACATGGCTGCTGTCATACTAGCTGATGCTCACGGTCACTCTCCAATGTAGGACTTCACAGATGGAGGCTCAAAGGAGAAAGCAGCAGTCTTGTGTTGCTTTGCCACATGGCGGCAGGTGAGGTGCGTGGGTGGGCATTGCCACACAGCAGCAGTGATGGGTGGTGCACTGAGGGCCGGTGGCACACCATAGAAACTAGTCCTGGAACCAGCACATCCTGCCAGCCTCCCCTCTGGCCCTCGGCACCAGGCGGCGTCACAGACGTCACAGTGAGCAGGAGCCTAGGGCTGCAGATAGAGGTGTGCTACAAGACTTCTCTACTTCAGGTCAGCTAACCCAGGCCCTTGTCCCAGATGAAACTGGGTGTCTCCTCCAGCCTGACGGTTAGGAGGCCCAGAAGGGTAGAAGAGAACCTCAGAAGTGGTGGTCAGCTGAGGATGCGTGCTGAGGACAAATGGTGTCCATGAAAGCCTAGTACTACTCAGACATGCCAGTAGGCCCCTTCCTGCCGCCTCAGGCAGGCGCCAAACTCAGAAAAGCCCTCTGCTGTTGTGTGGCCTGCCTCCCTGGCCCCCAAAGTCCCTCTTCTTTTCATTCACGCTTCCATTTTCTTTTGTCCAGTCCTTTAAAAAAATTCGTCTGCTTTCATGCCTCATTGACCACTTCAGCCTCTTGGACTCATTCTCTCTCTCTTTGCGTCTCCACTCCCTGGCTGTTTCTTTCTCTCTCATGGTCAGTCAGAGCTCCCTGACCGCCTGTTCCCTGTCCACCTGCCTCTGTCCGGCCTCTGAGATTTCCCCTACCTCACATACTATCTGTTTCCATGTCGCTCCTCTGTGTTTCTTTGTCTTTTTCCTCTCTCATTATTCTGAGACATGACAGTGTCTGACTCAGTGGGGACAGCACATTCTGCAGACAAATCACCTAACAAAGGCGAAGAGGAATGTGCTTCAAGTGTTTCAGACCCTGCCCCGCTGCGTGATCTCACGTGGTGGTAGAGGTTGCTGGGGGACAGGAGGATGCCAGTGAGGCATAGGTACCCATCTCCTTGGCTGGAGGGGCTGCAGTCTGGCTGTGGCGGGCAAGCATGGAGGTGTTTGTGCCCATCTGCTCAGATGGCTTTCAGGTGGATGTCTTTCTTCCCAGACCAAAGTCAGCCCTTTGATCCCCTGGGACACAAAAGCAGCCATCTTTGTTGGTCTTTCCTACAGGGAGAGGGGTGTAGAGGGATAGGAGAGAATCCGGAAGGCAGCAGATATCTACAGCTTGTGGAGCGGTGTGGCCTTCTGAGCCTGTGTCCACCATTCATCTGAAGGGAAGGTCCCTGGAAGTGAGCCCCTCCTTCGGACCTTGGGTTGGAGCACCATTACCAGTCTGCGTGGGCATTGGCAATAGCTAACCGACTAGCTGACTGTTCTCAAGATCAAATAGGGAGGCTGTGTTGTAATAGGGAAACTCTGCAAAGGGGCTTGTTAGGGCGGAAGGTTGGTGTGGGCTAACAGAGAGCCACCCTCTTCCAGGTGGCTTTATAAGTCTTTTCTTCCCCAGCGGCGTACAGCTGTTAGTCATAACAGACCTTCCTGTGGTCTAATTTTCAACCCACTTTGGCCAACTTCAGAACCCAGGTCTATCCCAAGCCCAGTCATACAGGCAGGGCATGGATTGACATGACGACCATCCCACAAGCAGGACATGGGTTAACATGACGACAATCCCACAAGCAGGACACGGGTTAACATGACGACCATCCCACAAGCAGGACTTGGATTAACATGATGACCATCCCACAAGCAGGAC